>APFE030704994.1:104461-117046 GCA_000404065.3 Pinus taeda | reverse complement strand
AATATTTACAAAATGAAATCTAATCTACTTACATCTTAATGTGCTCCATGACATCTACTTCACATCTCCTTCCATGTTGAGAACATCAAAGCTTTATTCAATTTCTTCAAAAGTGCAAAGTACAAAAGCTTTCAAAAGCCATGAGACTAACAAGCTAAAGGAAAGACTAAAGAGAGGCTAAAAAGAGACTCTCATAAGCTAAGCTTAAGAACTCCCTAATGAAGGAGAGAGATCTCCTATTTATACAAAAAGATTAGAGCCATCTCATTAATGATAATCCATGAATTTCTCCTTCTACCTCTAGAGTCCTAATCAAAATAGGAATTGATAAGACACATGTCTTTTAGAGTTACAATACAATTAGGAGATGTGACACATATCCTCATGATCCCATGATTCTTTCCAACCAAATTCGAATTTGGCCTTAGAGTGCCACATAAGGGTCTTCTAGAAGTCTCCTTTCAACCTACATATGTCAACAAACTCAACCCATTTGTTAGGTATAAGCATATGCACATTATTTTCTAATGTTTAACCACAAATTCACTTAAAAGGCTTAGAAATAATAAATATTGGAAAAACATAAAGGTAGCCCAATGACAATGAAAGTGGGATGAATGTGGTGACATAGTAGTGAAATGGAGGTGAAATGGAGGTAATATAATGGACATAATAGTGAAAGTGTAATGGAAATGAATGACATTTTCAAAACTCAACATAATGCCTATGGAGGACATTGTGCCTAATTTGCGCATAACAACTTTGATAGATATGGCAGATTGTTAGGTGTTGGAGGAATAACTCACACAACTAATGGAGTTGAGGAAGATTGTTTTCTAGCATGATTCCACCAACAATTGTATAAGGAACACAAAAAAGCATGGCATGATAATCATATAAAAATTCGCATATTCAAGGTAAATGACCTTTTGTTGTTATATGATAGTTAGTTCACTAATTTTTTGTGTAAATTCTAGATGCATTTGTTAGGACCATATATTGTCAAGGAATTTACAAACAGTGGCACAATTCAACTCACAAAGTTGAATGGGGAGCCATTCCTGGGAACATTGAATGGGAGAATACTGAAGCTATATATGAGTGATCCCTCACAATGACTATATGGTAGTAGGATAGTCTTAATGCTCAAAGTAGCTACAAACTACATTGTCTAATTTGGAAGACAAGACACAAGCACATTGCATGAAAGTTGATGAGGGTGTACCAATTGAATTTTTGCTCTGGATGCTACACCATAGAGGAGGGCATTGTGTATCCCAATAAGAAAATGACTGTTGCACTTATTGTTCAGGACCTGATGGCTAAAAGGAAGTTAGGAGGAGTAGGGAAGTGAAAATTAAGGGGAGAATCTTTGAAGATCTGCCACCAAAGCAACACTTATTATCAGAATTTGGGGGTAACAGTCGGGTTTGAATTCAAGCCCCCCTATAAATTACGCATGCTAGTCCAATAGAGAAAACATTGCGTTCTAAGATTTGTTTGCGCATTTTGTTGTCTGGCATGTATGAATCAGGCGTTCTGGGAAGAATTTGTGATGCACCCCTCATTTTCCAACTATTATGTAGTAGCTTGAGAATGTTTCACTGAGAAGATGATTGGTACAAACCCTATTTGAATCCCTAAGTTTAGAGGTGGTTGTGTCTTACTTGCTAGGCCTCAAGGTCACTAGTATGGAAGCCATGCTCGTTGTGCCTACGACGCCAAGGTCGCCTAGGCCGAAATAAGCAGTGAGAAAAGAAAAGCATCTCGCCATGAAAGAAAATCAATCAACCATGAAATAAAAATATAAGAAGTCAGTGTTGGTATGAATTTCACCAAGGAAGCATACATAGACACAACTGAAGCAGAAATGGACAAGCAACCAGAAAAAGTGTTGGACTTAGATGAAGTGGTGTACGAAGGTGTTGAAGAAGTCGATGGTAAGGGGGTTGATCCTATCTCTATGTTACCTAAGTACATCCCTTCATAAAAGGGAAAAGCTAAAGCAACCAAGGATCTCGATTCGGGAAAATTTGGAGTGTCCACTCCCCTACTATCGGAGCAGGTCACATTTGAAGGACCTAAGCTCGCGCACTTCCCACTACTTAAAATAGATGATAGGTACCTAACAGATCATTAAACATTTCCGCATCTAGTTACACATATGTATATGACGAAGATATACTATGATGAAACAAGAGTTACATAGTTAGAACCCATTAGGTGCGTCCACGACATTGAGTAGTCGAGGTTGTTGAAAGTGCTTTTAGTACCGCATTATCACCGCTCATCTATCAATATGATTTGTGTATGCCATTTCCTCATGCTAGTGCATGATTGGATTTTGTGGTTGCAGCAGCCTATTCTAATAACTGATATGTTGATCCAAAAGATAAAAAATTGTCCCTATAAAGGAGCAGACCCTACCAAGGAGTTTGGAGGGAAAACCAAGGAAAAGGAGCTTGTTGATAAGTTGAACAAGGAGTATGGTCTGGTGAAAAGGTCACAAGGATACTCTATCATGTCGATTCAAGACTAGGCATTCCAATTCACTGTCCAGATCCTCATGGTAAATATTATGAGGAAGTGCCATCTGGATTAAGTTCTAACACTGGTAGTGTCACTTACTACAAAGACTGTGAAGGGCATGTAGTATAATTAGTCCAAGTATCTCCACCAGGAGTTCCTCACTAATTGCCAAGAAGCCCAAGAAGAAAGTAGTCCATCTCACTATGCTTGGCTTCTCATGTCCATCGTATTAGTTGCGTGGAGGTTTCCAGAGGACAACTAATTTCCTCCGCACAAGAATGATTTGTTGGAGACGACACGGTTCACCTTGCTTTGGTCTATGAAGGATGTGCATTGGATCAATGAAATGAAAATTTTATGGGTCTTAATGGAGATGGACCTTTGGATGGAGATCAATCACTAGCCAAGGTTGTCCCCAACCTTTTTTAGGAAATTAACAACCTATGTGTAGTTCAAGCTGATTTCACAATGTCTCAATCCAAGCGTGAAAGGACCTAGAAGGAACTTGGCATGTCTTCCCTTATTTAGTGTCTAAGACAGATGTGCGGGAAGGTGTAGGGTATTGGCTATTAGAGTGGCATGAACCTACAATGTTGGAGGTGGGAACCAGTAAAGGCACAGAAGGCTCTGCTACATAGAAATGAAATGACGCTGTTGAGAAAGCTGCGCACAACTTGGATGAAAAAAAGAAAAAGAAGGCTACTAAGGCAGCTCCAGAGCAGACACATCTAGAGGAAGAGAACACTAATATAGAGCAGGCAGACAAAGAATGGCAGGATGCTCAGGAGAGTGAGAAGTTTGCTTCATCTGATACTGATGAGCAAGAGCTATCAAAGCAAGTATGCGGAGGCAGTGAAGAGAAGAGAACTCTTTTAATCATGAAGAAGTGCGGATAGCAATAGACAAGAAGACAATGAAAGTAGCACAACTTTTGATAAGCAGACACATATTGATCCTATGGTTCTGACAAAAGGTGATCTCGATGATATTGCCCACAAGATATGAGAAAAAACAATAGAAGTGTTGCAACAATTTGAGAAGCAATACATGTAGACATTGGGGAGCATCTAGAAGGATCTGCATGAGCTGCATATCCAAGTGAATGGGATTCAGGTGGGTGTTAGATAGGTGAGCGGACGACAAGCAAGCCTGACACAGGGAAGTGGTTAGCACCAGAGCTTGAATGAACTCTAGATCTCAAAGTCATTTCTCTACCAAAGGGGTTAGTCTGTGCTAAATTAGATGAGAATCATGTTGTGCTCAACACAATGAAGGATATGGGACTGAACCTTGTTGTGTTGCAACTCTAGACCCTTCTTGTGCTTCATCAAGGGGTCCCATATGAGTCAAATATCAGAGAACAGTGCATGCTCATTATCGTCAGTGAATTTAAAGTCAACAATGAGCAACTTTTCACAGACAAAACTCAAGCGCTCAGGGAACAGGGGGAATAAAAAATGAGTCACAAGATATTAGGTTGCGAAGTTGAAATCATCTACAGAAAAGGGAAGAAAAATGTTGTTTCATAGGCACTCTCAAGAAAGGATGAGCATGTGGAATAATTGTGTTGTGTCATTTTATTATCTAGCCTGAATGGATAAATGAAGCAAGGGATGAAGGGAAGGATGATGAAGAGGTGTGGGCAATGATTGAGAAGTTGTCGCAAGATCTGACTACATCTCATACATTTATCTAGAAAAATGATTCATTATGGTACAAAGATTGTTTATATCCTTCTAATAATTCCCAACTCAAATAAAATATTGATTTGGGATTGCAAACCTCTTTTGGAATTAGGATGGCCTTAAACATGATATTTAGAAGTTTGTGGCAGAATGTTTGGTTATCCAAGAATATAAAGTTGAGACAATAAAGGCCCTTGAGGTTTGTTACAACCTTTATCCATTTGAAGTCATAGTTGGGAGGAACTCTCAATGGATTTTATCATAGGTTTACCCAAGTCTAAAGGGAAGAGTTTCATCATGGTCGTAGTTGATACACTTACGAAGTGTGCACACTTTTGTGCATTATCTCATCATTTTAAAGCTAGTAAAATTGGTACTGCATTTATAGAAATAATTCAAAAGCTACATGAAAACCAAAAGATTATTGTATGTGATGGAGATCCCATTTTCACTTGAAATTGTTTTCTTGTCTTTGTAATCAATTAGCTCATAGATCATATTATCAACCTCAATCTAATTGAAACAATGAGATAGTGAAAAAATGTTTGGAGGGATATCTCCATTGCTTTGTATGTGATAAATAAACACAATGGGTCAAGTGGTTACCCATCGCTCAATGGTGGTATAACACTTCCTTCCATACTACTAAAAAAATGACCCCATTTATGGCACTTTATGGATATCACACACTATCCATCCCATCATCTTAAAGACACAATTCTAAGGTTCAATAAGTGGAAGATCATATTGAGCATTGACAACAAGTTTTCTAACTCTTAAAGGATAATCCCACTCTAGCGCAGAATCAAGTGAAACAATAGGCCTATTGAATGAAACAATAGGCATACAAATTGGAGTTGCTTACATATTCTCTAGTTCACGCAATTTTCAATTTTTCATTCTTAAAGAATGTTATCGATGAGAGGATCCCACTTTAAAAAGTATTACCAGAACCTGACAAAGAAGGAAAATGCATATTGGAGCCTAAATCATTCACAAAACAAGAAATCGACAACTACAAAATCGATCAATTTCAGAGTATCTCATTAAGTGGAAGAACTGAACTATTGAAGATTCCACATGGGAGGATGATATTTTCATATAGAAGAATCGAAAATTACTCAAGCATTGAGGACAACATGCTTTTGAAGGAGAGGGGCATGTTAGGTCCCTATAGTACTAGTGTAGCCCTCATATTGTTATTGTTGTGCCCTTACATTATTATTGTTATGTAGGCTCTCATTATATTGTGACCCTTTAGAAACCTATATATTTAAAGGAGGTCTTGTCATTTATATCATCCAAGAATTATTTAGTTATGTGATGTAAAAAAGGTTTCCCACTTGAAGAGGCTATTTCTCAATTTGTTGATCTATATTTTCTTCTATTTTGTGAGCTCATTCCATAGCATAGTTGGTAGTGCTCGGTGGTAGGCCACTATTCCTACTCTAACCAATACTTCAAACGGTCGACCAAAATAAGGTGCTAGCTTAGCACAACATCACAATTTCAAAGTGTTCTTCTCGGGCCACAATTTAATGCATAAATTTTCACCCACTTTATGTTCTTTATATATCCTTTTCAAATATACATAGCTTTTCTATCTATCTTGGGCTAGCTTTAGGCTTTCATTAACCTTTTCAAATATTTGTTCCATTTACTGCAACAGATCATGTCCCAAAACAAAAATTTCCATTGGTTTACCCTAACTCAATGGAGTATGTCAATTTTTCCTATAAAATATGTCGAATGAACTAATCTTGATGGATTCCTCATAGTTGTTGTTATATAAAAACTAAACTAAATGTAAATAATCTTCCCACTTAATAGGTTGATCCATAATTTACATGTGAAGCATGTCTTCAATAATTTGATTAATTATTTCAGTCTATTGATATATACAAGGATGATATGTAGTGTTGAGATTCAATTGTGTACCCATTGGTGCAAGAAACTAGTTTGTAAAAACTATACGTAACTTTTTCAAGTCTCTTACATATAACATTTTTTTTTTTTCCACATAATCTAAATATTTCTTTCATGAAAATTTCATCCACACAAATAACTTTGTATGTTGATTGAACATCCACTAACTATGATTGAGTCATGTTGTCTTCTAATTTTAAGTATCCCCATAATAAAATCTAATGAGATAATTTTCCTTTTCCATTCTTCAACAAATAAGGGTTTTAATCATCAATAAATCAACTGGATGTTGATATTCTAATTTCAGTGTATGAAATTATTAGCACTTTAGCAAATATTGAGATAAATTTATATATAAAGAATTCCTTCTTAAGGTTTGCAATATTTTTTTGGTATTCATGAGGAGCTAAACATGGTTTGTTCTGATGCTCATCTAAAATTAAATAATTGAGTCTAGGCACGTTAGAAATGTAGATTTTCTTCGATTGACCAACTTCATTTATCAAATTTTCCTATATGTGATTCTAAACCTAATACTCTATGGCTATTTTCTTCATTTTCTACACAATTGTTTTTTTAATGCTACCTGTTGAAATTCCACACTTGTTTCTCCTTTGGTTCAATGAATCAACCACTTTATTTTATTTCCCTTTAATATGTTTGATATGAAAATCATACTTTCTTCTAAAATCCATCCCTTTCACCCATCTAAAATTTAAATTATATTGACAAAAGAAATAATTCAAGTTGATATATATGGTCGATGATTAAAGCAAATTTCTCACCTATCAAATAATGGTGCCACATTTTTAAGCATGGATTACAACAACCAACTCTAAATCATACAAAGCATAATTTTTCTCATGATGCTTATACTTTCTAGATTAATAGGATATTACATGATTATCTTGCATCAATACCCAAACTAACCCTTCGAGGGTAGCATCCATTAATATTGTATAATTCTTATTAAGATAAACCATTTTAAGTATAGATGTTTTAGTTGGTCAAAATTTTGGTGGCACTTTTTTTTAGGCCAATTTAGGATTCTCGTTAATAAATCTATGGTAGCATCTTGTAATATATATGAAATATTTGACATCTACTACATCCTTAGGAATACACTAATAAAGGGACTATTTGAATTTCTCCCAGTCTATTGAAGATTTTAATTTGGAGATTACATGACCCAAATATTGGATTTGATCTTGGTATACTTACATTTAATAAATTTGGCACAAAGTTGATGCGCTCTAAGTGTATGCAACAACATTCTTAGTTGTTGTTCATGTTCTTCTAGCATTTTAGAAGAAATGATAAAGTCACTATTAAAAACGAGTAGAAACTTATCCAAGTATTAGCTAAAGGCACTATTCATTAGACACATAAAAGTGGTTGAACCATTTGTATCCAAATGTATGCACTCTAAATTAATATCCATATCCAATTCTAAAACTTTTTAATGGATGTCCTTATTTTCAAACCTCAATTAATATAACCATACCTTAAATCCATGTTGGAAAAGATGTGGCTCTTCTTACTGCTAGAGTCGGTCTTGTCAGTCCTCCATCAGAGATCAAAACTCTTTCTGCATTTCATTTTTAGGAGTCTTGCTCCATTCACTCAGCGGAATTCCACTAGGGGCATGTCGTAACCTAACAGAAAGGTCTTGTCATTCATTTCCTTTCATGTCTGGCACCTGTTGGCTTAGGTATTTTCATCAATGTTTACTAAAGTCCACGACAGTCAATTTTCGATCTCTTAATGGACGAGAGTCATTTTCAGTCATTAGGTCTAGGGATTAGTGAATTTGGTCTTCAACCATGTCCAATAAATTCATGCAGGCCAGAGCGAGGCCCTTACAAAGTTATGATTTAAATATTTTCATCGTCATGTGGACAGATTACAACTGTTCTTCAAAACTCAGTTTTGAAGAAAAGTCAAACAGTGTGTCATTTGTGATAATTTTCAAAACATTTTCTAGTCGATCTCTTTAGACATAATCATGGTTTTCTCGGCCAAATTCCATGTCAAACAACCCCTGCAAAAAGTGCCAAAAATTTCATCATTTTAGCTAAAAATTCAAAGGGAAAAGTGAAATACAGAGTTGCAATAATCATGAAAAAGAGCCAAAACAAAAACATTATCAAAGTGGGTTTTGAAGAAACAAAAATCAAACCCATGACTTCAAAGTATTTATATAGAATTTCTACAAGAAACATAGTCATTTTGCATACCAATGTAGAGAGAAACATTGCAAAGTGATTGTGATAAATCTAGCACACATTTCGGGTGAGTTTGGAGGAGTTTTCAAGGGAGTGGTGCACAGACAGAGGAGCACGGTGCACATAGAGAGCACGGCGTACAGGGCACAAACCCACAGTGGTGAAACTACACAGGTGCGGTGCACACGCAGAGCACGACGCACTGCGTTTGCTGCACGACGCACACCCACAAACGCCCAGTCTTGCTCCCATTGCATCAAATCGACTTTGAATCCCTTTAATTGACAGGTAGGGTAGACATCTCGATGGCTCATATACTTTTGTGAATATGATGATGGTTTATGGCCATGTATAGTTACAATAAAAATGCCTAAACCCTACCACTTGAAATCATCAAAGCCATTGCTCTAGTGTTGCAAATTTGTTGTGTTGATACCAAGGTTCCTCCTCCCTTTCACCTTTCATTTTTCTCCTTCTTTCCATTGTTCCCTTCACCCCTATTCCATTTTTCCCATCTTTCCCTACCCTAAAACATTGTTAAACCCCTATTCCCTATCCCCTCCACTCATTTGTCAATGTAAACCCCAAACCACTACCTTATAAAATCCCCAAACCCTCCTACATATCCCTAAACTAAATGTTCCCCCATAACCCCTAATCCCATCATATTATTCCCCTTCCTAACACTCCCTTTTCGCATTGTTCCCCTTAGTGGTAGAGATCACAACAACACATAGTTTCAAAACCATCATCAAAGGGGAGTCCAAGCAGAGTACATATACAATAGTCATGGCATCTGAGCATTCATCGGAGTATGAGATGGAAACCCAAAGTGATTCATCCTCAGAAGAACAGGCTCCCCGAAGACATCATAAAAGTGGCGAACATGTTAGGGATGAGCCAACCAACATCTGTGATGTTTTGAGTTTTGTCAGAAGGTGGCTAGTGTTCGATTTCATCATGAGTTGGCCCGTCTCTTTTTGCTTCACTTATGTGGAGATCATGCTATCTTAGTCAGTTCACCTTCACATTGACACTTGAAACTGTCTCATTAGCAACTGGCATACCGAACATTGGAGAACCATGGCACAAGAAACAAAAGGTTGATCGGCAGCGTTATGAGCCATACATAAAGGCCAGTTTCTTGAGGCAGCTCTAAAGAGTCTTTCCATTCCGATATTTGAAAGATGAATATGCTCCACTCATGAAGTTGATCATGAAGTACTTCAGCTGTGAGGGGAGGTTCTCTCGTCTATATGCCTGTCACATCAGGTTGCTCATGCACTTTACCAGGGTACAGATGATGAACATCCCATATTTCATTTAAAGGAACATAGAGAGGATGAACACCTTCGTGCAGCACAAAACCCCTCAGCAGCAACCTAACAGTGTTTATCACTTTGCCCTTATTAAGATTTTGGTGGTTCATCAGCTCGAATTACAAGGCATTACCTGGGATGACTTCAACTCCCGTGACCTCTTCAGCACTTCACAAGTATTATCAGAGGTTGAACATGAGATAGGTGGTGCTTCTCATCAGTGTGAGTGCCATGAGACCACTACTATGCTAGTATTCATCACCTATCAGAGAGGCGGTATGCATTTGTTTGCACTAGCAAAGCGAGTGTTATCTCCACCCGGGGTGGAAGGGGCTTTGCTTCCGACATCGATAACACAGGTGCAAGATAGGGGTAAGAAGCCCATGCATGACGAGGGGCCATTAGGTGAATGAGAGGCCAACTTCATCCTCATTCATGATGATGATATAGATGTGGAGAGTGCCAAACTTAGGAGGACCATCCAGGAGGAGCAAACGGAGATCCAAGACTTGTCACTCAATTTGGAGAGGGCTAAGTGGATTATCAGGTATCTGGATGAGAGGAAGAAATAGCTTGAAGTCCAGCATGAGATCATGGAGCTGCAAAACATCCGCGAGAATCGCCAAGATGCCCAACATAGGAGGATTGTGCTCACTCCATTAGAGCAAGAGATTAATAATGACCGAGAGTCTTGGCTCGAGCATATCAACATCCACCTTGAGAGATTGTTAGAGAAGGCCAACAGGACAAAACCATATTGAGGTGGATGGTTTATCACTATAGGGCACGGAACATGAGTTAAAAGGCTTGGATAAGGAGTTTGAAGGTGAAATTGAGGAGAGCAACACAAAGACAAAAGAGGAAAAAACAGCAAGATAGGCTTCGAATCTTGGCTGAAGCCTTTGTGGCCTAGCATAGCACCTCATAGAGAATCTCCAGCCCAAATTTCGAAAATTTTGGGACAATTTTGGTCACTTGGGCACAAAACGGGGTCTTTCTCCCTGTGGCGCGACGCTTAGGATTGGGAGCTCCAAATCAGAAATGGTTTGCATTTTTGGATTTCGCATGAAAAATAATGACTTTTGGTGCATGGCCAAGTAGCTTAGGGAAGTTTTGAGTCCCCGGGAGGTCAAAAACACTCAAACAATGACCTCTCTACCCCTATTTTGACACACAGGAAGAAGTCTTGGGAGATTGAAGTTTTCGAGGGGTAAATGAGCACTAAATTCCGAAATTCCACTTAGGTTGGAAAGTAGATAGGCAAGGCTTGAAAAATTATGCAAATACTTCAAGTGCTATGTAAGCTAAAATGAACCGGTGGTGAGTAGTTACACCAGCATTAAATATTCGTTCCTCCACAAAAGCATGCCAGTATACCATATCAATCATGCAATATTTCAGAGAATTATGCATCATTAATTATGGGTAGATTATTGCCATCCAAGATTACAAGATTATATGGTTGTAATGGAGAGAGCTATGTCACACCTCTAACCGTTGTAGTTTATTTTAGCACTTTTCATTTTATGAAATAGCGTCTAGCAAACAACTCAAGAAAATGAGATAGTGGTTTTTACCATGTAATGAGATTTCTAATTAGAGCAGATAATCATAGAGGAAAGGGCTGGTATCTAAACCAAAGAATTTGTTGTCTATGATGATGCATGAGAAAAACCAATAAGGAACTAATGAATGCATCAAACTTTAACTTATACTGGCCAAAAACTTACAGTTCATCTTTGAAAATAAATGGTAATACCTGTGGAATTTTGGGTCTCACTTCTGATATCATACTTTTATAATGATTCTAAAGAAATAAGATCCCTCACTTGAAGAAGCATAAAATAAGAACCAATATACTCAATAATTATCATTACAGTCTAATAATAACAAGGTTAATAAGTTATCCTTATTATAAAAGTTTATGAGTTTTAATAAGATATATTTTATCACAAATCATCAACAATTACAAATTTTGTAGTATAAACCATTGAAAACATGAGTTAGAAGGTATTAATGATGTCAGAATAAAACTTAGATAATTGCCTCAACGTAAAACCCAAGTTCGAATGACTAAAGCTTAAGAATATTTGTGGCATTATTGTGTTAAAGGTACTTGAATTTCAAAAGAAAATTTATTTATCTTTATATGTCATACCAATATTAATTCTACAGATTCATGATTTTTAAGGATAAAGATAAATTGACATTTTGTGCTGTAGAGTGAAATATTTAAGTATCAGTTTAAGCAATCATAACTTATGTTAGAAGATTTAAATGGATTGCTTTTAACGAAATAAATCATTAAACAAATTTATTGAATGTATCTTGAGATTCTCATGGCTATTAAATGATCATTCTAAGGAAATTTAAGAAATCAAACAACCAAAGAAATATTCCACACCATAGAGAAGAGACATCATCACCCAACCCAAAACGGATCAGATGACTCGGAAGGTTATCCTTCCCCAAAACACAAAATAAAATCATTTTATTAATAGGATGGCCCGCCTGCAAGCGCATGTGGGCTCTGCCTGTGCAGGTAACACCATGTCAAAACCCTTAAATTACAATACATTTTAGCCATAATGATTTCATGGATAAGGCATAAAATTGTTTGCATGTGTACAAAAACCCAACCCCCAATCAGCATTTCACTTTATGCATCATGCCGCCTCGTGAAAGTTAATTGATCAGCTTCTATTCGGCAGCGGAGGTCCCAAGGTTCATCAGTGCTTTTTCTCATTTGCTTTGTTCCTCAAAGTTGGCTCCTCCTTTGTATGATATTGCCAGAAAACTTGTTGGGTCCCTATAATACTAGTGACTACCCCATTACTATTGTAGTTATACCCCTTATTAATATTGTTGTGCCCCTATTGCCCCCATATTGTGCCCCATAGA
>APFE030704994.1:1735-92127 GCA_000404065.3 Pinus taeda | reverse complement strand
AGACACTGAAACAGTAAGAGAACATAGTAAGCAAACACATAAACACAACAAATTTAATAAGGAGTTCACCCAATCCTCTTGGGCTATGTCTCCTGGTCCAGCCTTCAATGGTGGCCTTTCTATTATATCTTAAAGTAGAGTTTTTACAATAAGGAGCTCAATTTGAGTCTCACTTAATAGATGATGATCAGTAGGATTGTACTTGGTTTCCCTAAGTCTCTAGAGTACACAGACTCCCCTTCCTAAATCTCGACCTCAACTGGTCTCAGTGGTATGAATCCAATTTGGTACTCAATACCTGATAGGTATACACAGAAGAGTTTCTTAAACCTCTCAAGCCTTCTCTGGAGTTTACAAACTCTTGGACTCTCTCTGTCTCTATATGCTCGATGCTGCCTTTGCTTTGTAGGTTAGCTCGACTTCTCTATTCTCTGTGATTCACTTATTTCTTGCCTCTTGGCTTTCTGCTTCTCTTTCTTTTCCTCCTTTACTCTTTGTTTGTTTGTGGCTTAAAGCCAATCTTCTCCCTAACTATTCGTTTCCGCTTCTCGGCTCTCTAGATCTCCTACCTCTATCCGCCTTAATTCCCCTGCTTTGTGTCATCATCACTGTGTAACACTTCACAAAGAGGTGGCCACTTGTTTTCTCACGAACTAAGTGTCAATTCTCTTTGAATGGTCGTTATTTTTGTTGCTCAAAGATTTCCTACGAAACTTATTCCTTTGCCAAATCATCAGTCATGCCAGACCTAAAATCTTATATGACTCATCCTATTTCCTTGTCAAATCAAGTCATCCATCGAATCATTTCTCTGCCATCGATCTAGAGCCTCTAAATCCTACGGTCTCCATCCATATTGGGCAGGTAAGTAGCATGACCTTTAGCCGTCCGATGTGAGTAGTTTTCTCTCTCATCCGCCGGATGCATGTCACGTAGTGTATGGCATCAGGTGGGACTCGGTTGAACCTGCTTACTGCTTGAGGCCCTTTGGATATCTTGCTAGTTTTAGTGCAGGACCTACCTTCTGATAGCATCGGCGATTTCTGTATGGTTTTATGCTTTTCCTCATGATCGAGTGCTTGGGGGCTTTCCTTCACTGAGGGGGATGCCTTGTGATGTGCGATTAGCGCTAATTGTGTTTCAGAAACTGCCTTTGTTTTTGAATTTGACCCCCTGTTTATCAATTTGTTCTAGTACACAGTCACCATGGGCCAACGGTCTACACGCTTTGACCGAGGGTCCTCATTGTTCCGTGCTGATCACAAATTGCCATTGCTTAGAGATTATTTCTGATAAGTTAGATATCCATAAGATTTTGAAGCTTGACATGATTTAAAACAGTCATGAAAACTTAGAGAATGTTTAACGATCCAATTCAGATCAGTAGGACATTCGCATCTGACCCCAGGTCCAAAACGAGCTGATCCATTTCATGCTCTCCTATTTGTGTGGTTAGTCTCATCTCTCATTCTGTCCTCGTTTTATGCTTTCCAATCTTTTGTACTACACACAGTTCACCTAGAGCAGTTATAGCACATCTATTGATGAGTTCTTGTAGCCCTTTCATAGCCTTACTGTCATGCAGTAGCTTCATACAGGTTTCCATGAAAGTTGTGAGCATAGAGGGGTCCATCTTTGGCTTAGGCTTGTCCTTGCTTCCTGAGGTGGAGGCCTCAGTGAAGCTCTTCTTAGCTTCCATGAAGGTTTCATGAGCGCACTCCAAATTGAACTCAACCTATTTCGTTAGGGCTTTGCAAACCCATTTACCATCTTCTAGCTATTTTCCCTTGTCATCCCCTGTCATGATCCCACTCCTCAGCACTATGTTTACGTTTGGATCCTCCTCGCGTAGCACCCCTTTATCTCATATCCTAGCTATCAGCGTAAGACAATATTTTGTTTCATGATCAAACATCATGTAATACTTACATGATGGATGCATTGTATTAGTGAAATCATGGACATAGTGTCCTGGTCCTCCGCAATTGTAGCAAATCAATTGCCCTCAACCTCTACTAGGTCCTCCTTTGCCTTGGCCTCATCCACACCCCTGAAATCTCGTCCATGCCGTTCCTACATTCTAGTTGAGGGGTTGCTTTTCAGCCTGAACCTTGTAGGTAGGAGTTCTATCGATCATCAATTCATAACTCCTGCAAGTACGCTCATCATGTCCTACCGACCTACAAAAGTTGTAGAACAGTTGTGGTGATGCTTGTACATACTTCTGTAGCAAGTGACAATTATCCGTGGCATGTCTTCTAGCTACCAGACAGATAGTGCACCATAATGCAAGCCCTATGCTAGGTCCTACTTGAGCTTTCGGCCTTAAAGGCATTGGTCCTCCCCCTGCAAGGTAATTTGAAAAGACTGGGCAATGGTCTTTGTCATGACCCTGACTCTTGCATTTCAAGCACCATACTTCCTCGTGTACCTCTAGTCAAACCGTCATGTCTTGCTTAATACCTTGCATCTCAAGGCACAGATTCTTCAGTTGTGCATGGATCTACTGAACTCCTAGATTAGGATCTTGCATCGGAGTCTCATGTAGTCTCATGGCAATCTCCAAGGCCTCTTCTTGATTTTTTATCTTCTACTGCAACATCGCACTTCTTAAGTGTGGTAGTAGCGAAGCTACAAACCACTCGCGATGTTGTCCATCTGTCAAGTTCATGTTGGATTTGTGGATTGTACATTTCAATCTCTGATCTAGTTCCCAAGGTGTCTCTTTTGGTCGCATTGCAATCTCTTTGAATCCCACAATCAACTGCACCTCAGATTTAGGCTTGCTAAATTCCCTATTTAGTGTTGCCTAGATGTCTGCTACTCCAACATTCAAGTTATTGTTAGAGTACTTAATATACCAAGTTAGCGCATGATCTTGAAGAGCACTAACCAGTGTCGCCTTCTTTATGTGATCATCTGTAACACCTTGAGCTTCCAATACGACCCTCACAACAAACCAAAATTGGTCTGGGTCCTCATTTCCCAAGCCTTTGAACAAAGGCAACTTTACCGTATTTGCCATTCTAAACCACAGTGGAGGTGGAGGTGGTATGAATGAAGTTGGAGGCGATGGCGGTGAAGTTGGAGGTGGCGTGGGCAGAGGTGGTGTTCGTGGGAATCCTTGTCTTATTAACTGAATAGCGCTTCGTAGAGAAACCTTCGTTATCGCTTCTTCATCCCTTCGTGGAGGTGAAATCAAGGGGCTATACTCTGGACCCCTATTTCCTTCATTTCTGTAAATTGTTCCACTTTGCGTAGTCCTGAACATCAAGGTAGTTGCATAACCCATTTTTTGCACAACAACATTTTAATCCAAGTATTCAAAGATTTTATGTACTTACCCCGTGGTCCTTCGAAAAAGTGTTACTCTGCCTCGCTATAGCGGACTAAGTTGTTGACCGCAAATTCAATAACAAATCATCCTATTATGTGATCGAGCCAATGATTAACATCGCGGGTGATATTATCCTCTAATGCTTCCAACCTTCGCACTAGCTTTGGTGTCCACACAATAGGACCGCCAAGTTTCCACCTTCCTTGGCTATCTTATACCTTCGTGATCCACTCGTATAGCTCAATAGGGAAAGAGCAGAAAAAATCTCATGGATCTCTGTATATAGGTACCGGTCCAACCACTGTTCCTTTGTTAGTCACGAGTTTTTGTTCTCCTGTGCTGTGAATTCGTTAATTTTTCTATCCAACCAGTCCCCAATCCTTTTTAGTTGGATTCGAGTGATACAACATCACACATCTCTCATGCAGATTCCAGTCCCGACAATAGAAACATTTGTTTTCTTGAGGGTGCCTACCCTAGGTTCAGTGTTAGTTAGCTAAACAAATCCCTACACTATTGGCCCTTTCGGCATTAACCCATGGAGTGTGGAAAGAAGTCTCACCTGAAGTAGTACGGGGGGATGTTGGTGTTGGAAATAATATTGAGAGGGGGGGTGAATCAGTTTTATCAAATTATTTTCAATATACCTTCCAGATTTATACTTTAATTTATTCTTCAGATATTGATCATTAATTTGTATGTCAGTGCCATATAATAATGAACAAGAACAAGAAAAATAGATAGGCACACCAAAGAACACCAGATATAAGGTAGAAACCCAATGTGGGTGAAAACCACCTGCTACAATATGTCTCTATCTTCTTTCAATTCGAAACTTCTTGTATAAGGATTTTGTACTGGTGTAGTCCTTTACCAGTATGCAGGCTGCAACCTACAGAGAGCTACAACTCTCTCTCGTTTTCCAGTCTCTCCTGGAAGGGAGCTACAACCCCCTTAGCTCTTTTACTTCTTTAAGGACCATGTTTCATAAATTTTCAGACTGGATCCAAGAAAATCAAATAATCATCAAGTGCATGCAAATCACCCAATCTCCTTATACAATCAACCAATGAATCACCAAACTCTTTAGAATGTTGTAAACAGAAAAGTAATACCATAAATCTAAACACAGAACTCTGCAGCAATAGATAAAAGACAGCCAACAAATGTTTCAAGATAAGTCCGCAACTTCACCAAGAGGGGCCTGTGAATATCTGCACTGGTCGGTCTTCTACTCTGTGTATCTCCGCACCACTAATTCTTCTGTCCTACGTACTTCTACTCAGATCCGCACCGGCACTATTTTCCTGACAGTGTACCTCCGCACTATGTCTTCTTTTGCACTACGTACCTCACACTGCGCCTTCTGCTTCGCTACGTACCCCTGCACTGAGCTTTTTTTTTGAGCTGTGTACCTCGCACTGTGCCTTCTGCTATGATGCATACCCCCGCACTGCGGTTTCTCCTGCGCTGCGTACCCCTGCACTCACGCTGTGGATCACCTGCGAACTTCTGATTAGGGCCAAATTAACAGTCCACCAATGTGCCACAGTCAGTGAGATCCACAGATCTGTTCATGCACCCGAGAGATCACGACTTATCAATAGATTCACCTTAAGTTTTCTCCTCGATTTAGATCTAGCTTTTAAAACCAATCACCGAAAATTTCAGATCTTAAGATATTCAAATCTGACAAGTACATAGCCAAGTGATCTCCTTCCCTTTTTATAGGCAAGCCTTTACTCAAACCATGGTTCAAAACCATAGGTATTCAATACTAGGAACCCAATACCTTGGATCAATACTTTTAGATGCAAAACCACGAATCAAAACCATAGGATCAAATATGTCGGGCTAAATACCATGGATCATTCATAAAGATTCCCACATGCACGCGCTTTTCTACATTGGAGTAAGTGAAACCAGGGTCCGCACCTTCTGAATGGAGCACCTGCGTGTATGTCCACACTTCTTGGTCAGAGTACCTGCGGGTCCACAACTTCTCTTAGGATCACCTGCAGGTATCTCATTTTCCATGATTTTGAGTGCCTAAACTGAGATCTGCCACTTGAGTGAGTTGCCATCAAGTACAACACCGGTACCATAGAGCCAAACCAGAATCATAATGCCAACAATCTCCCCCTTTGGACTTGATGGCAACCTCAAGATCCTCAATGTCATTCTCCCCTTTTGACATCAAGGGTAAAGGGTTATGCTCCCCCTGAGAACATGCTTAGGCCTTTGCTTTACTGAACATGCTCCCCCTGATAAACCAGATCTGCAAAAGGAAAGAAATATCTACACAAAGAACCACAATCCACCAAACACCATAAATGACCGTGAAAGAGATAGAGACATATTGCAGCAATATTCAGATCAACATCCATGATCTCCTTCTGTACTTCCTCCAAGAGCTTCTACCATAATCCAAAAAATGCATTATATGCTCCCCCTAAACCTATGTCAATCGATCTTCGACCAATCCACAACCCAGAAAATGTATGCATATACCCCATATGAAACTTGTGTACAATCAACTATCTCTGAAACAGATGAGATTTAACAACAAGATGATGCATCAACAACCCCTAGCATTTGTCTGAGGTATTCAAAGGTCTCCCTGGGAAATGGTTTGGTGAGTATATCAACAACTTGTTCCTTAGAAGGAACATACTCCAACTTGACCTTTTGTTCAAGCACTTGTTCCCTCAGAAAGTGATACTTGATCGGTATGTGCTTGGTCTTTGAATGCATGAATGGGTTTTTTGAAATGCTGATTGCACTTGTATTATCACATAAGATGGAGATAGGTGGTGTACAAGTGATTTGAAAATCCTGCAAGGTTTGCATCATCCAAAGGAGTTAAGTGCAGCAAGATGCAGCAACCACATATTTCGCTTCAGCTATAGATAAAGCAATTGAGCTATGTTTCTTACTGAACCAAGATACTAATCTGGAACCCACAAAGAATGAACCACCACTTGTGCTCTTCCTGTCATCCACCCTTTCGGCCCAATCTGCATCTGTATAAGCATGAAGTGTGAGATCTGTATCTCTGGGATACCATAAGCCATAGTTTTGAGTTCCTTGAAGATACTTGAAAATTCTCTTCACTTCCTGAAGATGAGTTTCCTTTGGATTTGGATTTCATGCACGATGTCTGGTCAGGTACCTGTCAAATAAAGTAGACTTCCAATCATAGATCTGTAGGTTGGTTGATGTACTGCTGTTGATTCATCATTTGCACTAAGACTGCATCCTGTAACCATAGGGGTACATACTGGTTTTGAATCTTCCATGCCATACTTCTTTAGAATCTACTTGGGGTACTTGGTTTGAGACAAGAAGATCCCGCCTTCATTTTGTTGGATTTGCAATCCGAGAAATTATGTAAGTTCTCCAAGCAAAGACATTTCAAATTCTTTCTGCATCACCAAGGCGAAGCTTTGACTCATAGCTTCTTCATTGCTGCCAAAGATAATGTCATCT
This sequence comes from Pinus taeda, assembly GCA_000404065.3. NCBI lineage: Eukaryota > Viridiplantae > Streptophyta > Pinopsida > Pinales > Pinaceae > Pinus > Pinus taeda. The sequence continues at coordinate 85,301 of APFE030704994.1, read as the reverse complement.
GCATACACAACAAGTATTAGCAATTTGTCATTTTCATTTTTTATATAAAGATTGCTATCTATTGAACCTTTTGAAAAACCTTGTTGATGAAGATATTTGTCGAACCGGTAGTACTAAGCCCTTGGAGCCTGTTTAAGACCATAGAGAGCCTTTTTCAGTCTGCATACAAGATTTGGATCATTCCCAAGGATGAAACCATCTGGTTGCTCAATGTACACTTCTTCTTCTAAATCTCCGTTCAGAAAGGCAGATTTCACGTCCATTTGAAAAACTTTGAACTTCTAAAAGCTTGAGAGAGCAAGGAACGTTCGGATGGCCTCAAGTCTAGCAACAGGAGAAAAATTTTCTTCAAAGTAGATCCCTTCTTGTTGAGCATACCCTTTACAAACAAGTCTAGCCTTGTTTCTAATAACTTCCCCATTTTCATTCAACTTGTTCTTGAAGATCGATTTTGTCCCTATGACATTCTTATCTTTTGGTCTAGGAACCAACTCCCAAGTGTTTTTCTTTTCAATTTGTTCAAGTCCTTCATCCATTGCCTTCACCCAACATTCATCTTTGCATGCCTCTTTTACATTTTGTGGCTCAGTGGAGGAGACCAATGCCAAATAGCTTGAGGCTTCTGCAATTGTTCTTCTAGTTTGAACACCTGCTTCCTTCTCCCCCAAAATCTGAGATTCTGGATGATTCTTCTCAACGTACCTAGATGGAGTCTTCTCTTCTATCCTTATATGTTCCTCTGGTGCCTCTTGAGGTTCTTCTTCATCATCTGTCTGATTTGGAGAGTAGTCTTCATCCTCTTCGATATCTTCATGATTTACTTGCCTAGGGATGTATCCTTTTTCATCAACCACTACATCAATACTGTCAACAATTCTTCCAAGTCTTTTATTATAGCACTTATATGCTTTGTTATAGGGAGAATATCCAAGGAGAATGCCTTCATCTTCTCTGGGTTCAAGTTTGCCAATCTGTTCATCAGTATTCTTAATATAGCATTTTCTCCCAAAAATTTTGAAATGCTTTACGAAGGAGTCTCACCATACCAGAGCTCATGCGGAGTTTGAGTGTTGTTCACTCGGACATTTGATTTGTTGAGAATAACAACCATAGCATATGCAGCTTCACCCCATAAGGTTTCAGGAGTTCCAGACTCATCAAGCATAGCACGAGCCATTTGTTGGACTGTTCTGTTCATCCTTTCCACCACTCCATTTTGATGAGGAGTCCTAGCTTTAGAGAATTCCTTTCTTATTCCATGTTCTTCACAGAAGTTGAAAAATTCATTCGAGCTAAACTCCCCACCTCTGTCGGACCTGAGGCACTTAATTTTGTAATTTGATTCATTTTCAACCAAGGCTTTGAAGGATTGGAATATTTCGAATGCTTCGTCCTTGTGCTTCATAAGTCCTAAGCAAACCATTCTAGAGAAGTCGTCAATGAATAATATAAAGTATTCTTCTACTCAAGGTGACCTTGTCCTAAATGGACCACATACATCTGCATGGACTAGCTCAAGAGGCTTGCTGGCTGATCCTTCCTTCTCAGGGAAGTTAGTTCTGGTTTGCTTACCAAATTGACATGATTTGCATATGGTGTTGTCTGGAATTTTGATGTCTGGAAGACCACAAACTGCCTGGTATTTGCATGCTTTCCTTATTTTTAAAAAGCTTAGATGCCCCAACCTCCAGTGCCATAACCAGTGTTCATCATTCTTGCCCAAATAAAATTTTTGTTCTCCTTCTTCAAATATGTATAGATTATTTAGAGTTCTTTTGTCGTTGATAACTATTTTTCCTGTATCAAGATCACAGACACTACACCCATCTGATCGAAACATCACCTCGGTTCCATTATCGCACATCTAACTGACACTCAACAGATTATGCTTCAAGCCATCAACATATAAAATGTTTCCAGCTTTGACCTTTTCTTTCAACTGAGCAATGCCTTTTCCCTTTTCTAAAGTAGTATATGATTCAAGTTTTTCTTTATCACTTGTCATATGCCTTGAACATCCGCTATCGATGTACCATTGATTTTCCTGTCCTTCTGCATATAAAGCTATCCCACATCTTTCTGGTTGCGGTTCCTTCATTCTCCATGTTTTGGAACGTGAGGTTTGTTCCTCCTGAGTTGTCTTCCAAAACCCGCTCCTGCATTCATAATCTTCATGACAAAAATTATTACAAATAGAACATTCAATTTCACTTTCAAGGGCAGAAAAGTTGTTATAGGTCCTCTTCGTGATTGCATGCATACTTCTTTGTTTTTATGCTTCTCTAGTCATGATTGTCTTATAGGAAACACATTGAGCTGCTTTGTGACCAAAGTTATGGCAAGATAAACATTGGCCATTGAAGAAATTCCTACGACTATCATCCAACCGATTGTAGTTTCTACTGCCATCCATTCTTGAAGAAAATTGGGAAGATTTTACCTCTCGCTGGTTGTAGCTTCTATTTGTTCTTAAGATAGTACGCCCCCGATTTTCTTGATAGTCTTTGTTCGTCCTTGAGGAAGATTGTCCCTGATTTACCTGATGATTTCTATTAGGCTTTTCCTCACTCCTTGCTGCATCAAGATAACTTTTGGAGGTGGAAGCTTGAGATGCTTCTCCATTATACCCCAGACCTGTCTTGATTAGAGGGGAACGCTGCATACTGATAATCTCATCTAGAGTTTCAGATCCTTTAACAAATCTAAGATTAAGGGCCTTTGTTTTCTCAATTTCTTTTCTAACACCAACAATTTCAGATTCTAACTTCTCAAGAGATTTTTCTTTTTCATCAAGTTGAAATTGCAGAGTATCAAATATCATATTCTTTTCTTCTAAACATCTTTTGAGTCTAGCAATCTCTTCATAAAAGCCATCCAGATCCATAGCATCACGTAATCATCATCTTCAAAGGCCATTAAAATTTTATAGTGATTACCTCGTTCATCTTCATTGTTATTTGAGAGTCCATCACTATCTTCATGAGTGTAATAGCTTTTCTTATTTGCATTCTGTTTCTTGTTCCATCTAACAGGTTCCTTCCCCTTGTCAATCTTATCCTTGTGAGGACATTTGGTAGCATAGTGACCTACTCTCCCACAAGGAAAGCATTTGAATGGTAACTTACCTTGGAATCGTCCAATGCCCCGTTGAAGATTTTTGAAAAAAATCGATTCTTCTTCTTCTTGTGATATGTGTCCAGACTCATAGTAGTTTCCTTTGCCAGAAGCTTTGAAGGCAGCTTCTCTCCTATCTGATGGTCCTCCTTTCCTGATTTCGTAAGAAGTTAGAATTCCATGCAGCTGTGACATTTTAAGGTTTTGAAGATTCTCCTTTTCTTCTATTTCAGAAACCTTAGATTCAAACCTAGGGGAGATCTTAGAACTTTTTCAACCACAAAAACCTCTTTTACTTCTTCACCCAAATTTTTCATACAATTAACAATCTCATCTACATGAAGAAAATAGTTAGCCACACTTTAATCATTGTAAATTCTAAGATTTTCATACTAAATTCTGACGGTTTGAAGTTTTGCTCGTTTTACCTGATCATCTCCTTCATAGCTCAGAACAATCTTGTTCCATATTTCCTTAGAAGATTTATACTGCATGACTTTGACAAATTCAGATTGTGATAGACATCCCAATAGAGTATTGACGGCCTTTGCATTTGTTTCATATTTCTTCTTCTCAGCCGGATCTGTGGGAGTCGGTGCTGGAAAAGTATACCCTATATCTATGATATCCCAGACTTCAGTACCCAGAGATTAAAGATAGGCAGTAACTCTAACCTTCCAGTATACGAAGTTTGTCCCATCAAAAACCGGTGGTCTGATTGATGCTTCCCTCTCATAGTTGCTCATGATGAAATATCTTCCTTCAACCGATCAAGCTTCTTCAGAAGGACCTGCTCTGATACCAATTGTTGGAAATAATATTAAGAGGGGGGGTGAATCAGTATTATCAAGTCAAATATTCCTTTTTCAAAAACAAAGTGTATATGTTACTTCAGTTAGTTAAACCCGCGTATATACGCATCTATGCAGAAGGAAACCCGCGTAAACAAAGAAAACTTTTAATTTACTTTATCTTTCTGATGATGATTGTTAATCTGTGATGCAGAATCAGATAACCAGTAACTAGAGGCAGTAAAATAGAGCAGAAAGACAATCACACACAAGAACACAAGATATAAGGTGGAAACCCAATGTGGGTGAACACCACCTGTTACAATTCGTCTCTATCTTTCTTTAATTAGAAACTTCTTTTACAATGTACTACTGCAGTCCTTTACCAATACGCAGGCTGCAACCTGTAGAGAGCTACAACCCTCTCTCGTTCTCCAGCTTCTCTTGTAAGGGAGCTACAACCCCCTTTAGGTCTTTTACTAGCCAAGATACTAGTACATAGAGGCCGGCCTACAGAAGGCTACAACCTTCTCTTTCTACTAGGGACCATGTTTCATAAATTTTCAGATTGGATCCATGAACATCAATCAATCATCAAGAATTTCTCCATCAACCAATCTCCTTTTCACCAATTAGATCTGAATCAAGTAGATACTTCTCTGATAGTTGTACCCAAAACACAGTACTAGAAACCACACACCAGAAAATAGAACCCAGAACACAACAACAATAGACAGAAGTAGCTAGATCACAACTTAGTGTATATATGCTATTTCAACGGCCTGAAACTAGCGTGCATACGCTTCTGCGTATGGAACAACCTGTGTATATGCTTCTTTACTTCACAGAACTTGCGTGTATACATGTCTTCGCTTCACTAAACCTGCGTATAGTTCTATAAAGGATAACTCACTCTTTCAGATATTCAATCATTAATTAACCCAGATTATCATACTTGTAGATCAAGCAAGCGCGACATCTAGCAGATCAAAATCATGCAAAGAAACTATCATTCAAGCTTTAAGATTATGACCCATCAATAGAACTTATCATTCTTTTTGTTCTAAGGTTCCTCCTTCATTCAGATCCAGATCTGCATCATAACCCAATTACCAATATACCAGCTCTAGCACTTTATCAGATTTTCAATAATAATTCAGATGATCATTTGCCACATGATCTCCCTCCTCTTTTATAGTCTTAGGGCTTCCTCAAAACCATGATCCAAAACCATAACATTTCAATACCATGAACCCAAAACTACGGATCAACACATCTGATGAGATTCCATGGTCCAAAACATAGGTTCAAATCCCAAGAACTAACTACCATGGACCAAAAGTATGATCCACAACATATAAATTCTTTTGTAATGTATAATCCGCATGTATAGGCGTCTTTGTCTAGATGAACCTGCGTATATGTCTTTTTCTTCTTTCTGAGTTCCTGAACTAAGATCTGTTACCAAAGAGAGTTGCCATCAAGGACAACACCTGTGCCATAGCTCCAAACCTGTGCCATAATGCCAACATGTTGGATACAACTTATGAAGCATAAAGATGAAGCTTTCGAAAAGCTCAAACCATTTAAAGCCTTGTTTGAAAATGAATCAAATCACATATTCAAACGCCTTAGGTATGATCGAGGAGGGGAATTTACGTCGAATGAATTTCTCGATTTTTGTGAAGAACATGGAATAAGAAGGGAATTATCTACTGCAAGGACTTCTCAGCAAAATGGAGTAGTAGAAAGGATGAACAGAACGGTTCAACAAATGGCTCATGCTATGCTTGATGAGTCTAGAACTCTCACAACCGTCTGGGGTGAAGCCGCATTTACTGCAGTTATTATTCTCAACCAAAAAAATGTTCGAGTAAACAACACTCAGACTCCTCATGAACTTTGGTATGGTAAGACTCCCACGGTAAAATACTTCAAAATTTTTGGAAGCAAATGCTACATCAAAAATACTGATGAAAACCTTGGCAAGTTTGAACCTAGAGTAGATGAAGGCATTCTCCTTGGTTACTCTCCCCACAGCAAAGCATATAAATGTTACAATAAAAGACTTGGAAAAATTGTTGAAAGTATTGATGTAGTGGTTGATGGAGAAGGAAACACTATTAGGCAAGTAAAATCTAAAGATTTTGAAGATGATGAGGAATCTCTTTCAACATCAAATCAGATTCATAATGAAGAATAAACCCATGAGGCACCAGAAGAACAGATAAGGATAGACGAAAAGACTCCATCCAGGTATGTTTAGAAGAATCATCCAGAAACTCAAATTTTGGGGTAGAAAGAGGCTGGTCTGCGAACAAGAAGAACCATTTCAGAAGCTTCAAGCTATCTAGCATTGCTCTCCTCCACTGAACCACAAAATGTAAGAGAGGCATGCAAAGATGAATGCTGGGTCAAGGCCATGGAGGAAGAACTCGAGTAGATTGAAAATAATAACACTTGGGATTTGGTTCCTAGACCAGAAGATAAGAATTTCATAGGAACAAAATGGATATTCAAAAACAAGCTGAATGAAAATGGAGATGTTATTAGAAACAAGGCTATACTTGTTTGTAAAGGGTATGCTCAACAAGAAGGCATAGACTTTCAAGAAACTTTTGCACCAGTTGCTAGACCCGAGGCCATAAGAATGTTCCTTGCTCTTTCTAGCTTTCAAAAGTTCAAAGTACTTTAAATGGACGTGAAATTTGCCTTTTTGAATGGAGACTTAGATGAAGAAGTGTATATTGAGCAACCAGATGGGTTTATTCTTGGAAATGATCCAAAACTTCTATGCAGACTCAAAAATGCTCTCTATGGCCTTAAACAGGCTCCAAGGGCTTTGTATTATCGATTAGATAAGTACCTCCATCAACAAGGTTTTACAAAAGGATCAACAGATAGTAATCTATATATAAAGATTGACAATGATAAGTTGCTAATAGTTGTTATGAATGTTGATGATATCATCTTTGGTAGTAATGAAGAAGACATGAGTCAAAATTTCGCCTAGGTGATGCAAAAAGAATTTGAAATGTCCTGCTCGGTGAGCTCACATATTTTCTTGGTTTACAAGTCCAAAAAAACAAAGATGGTATTTTTCTATCACAAACCAACTACCTCAAGCAGATCTTGAAGAAATATGGGATGGAGGATTCGAAACCAGTATGTAGCCCTATGATAACAGGATGCAGCCTCAACACAAATGATGAATCAGCAGTAGTACGTCAACCAACCTATAGATCCATGGTTGGAAGTTTGCTCTATCTAACAGGTACCCATCCAGACATTATGCATGTAGTAGGAATGTTTGGAAGGTTTCAGGCAAATCCAAAGGAAACTCATCTTCAGGCAGTTAAGAGAATTTTCAAGTATCTTCAAGGAACTTAAAACTATGGCTTATGGTATCCTAGAGGTACAGATCTCACACTTCATGCATATATAGATGCATATTGGGCAGGAAGCATGGATGACAGGAAAAGTACTAGTGGTGGTGCATTCTTCATTGGTCCTAGATTAGTATTTTGGTTGAACAAGAAACAAAGTTCAATTGCATTATCTACAGCTAAACCAGAATATGTGGTTGTTGCATCTTGCTGCACACAACTCCTTTGGATTATGCAAACATTACAAGACCTTCAAATCACTTGTACTCCACCTATCTCCATTTTTTTTGATAATACAAGTGCAATCAATATTTCAAAGAATCCTATCATTCATTCAAAGACTAATCACATACCGATCAAGTATCATTTTCTCCATGAACAAATGCTTGAACAAAAGGTCAAATTGGAGTATGTTCCCTCTAAGGAACAAGTTGCTGATATACTCACCAAACCACTGCCCAAGGAGACATTTGAATACCTCAAACAGAAGCTGCGGGTAGTTGATGCACCATCTTGCTGTTAAATCTTGTTTGTTTCAGAGAAAAGTGGTTGTACGTGAGTTTCATGAGGAGGATCCACGTACATACTCTGGTTTATGAAGATACAGTCACGTATATGTTGATTTAAGGTCAAACAGTGGGCGAGGCTCCAAATGAAAAGAGCCTGATATGGGTCTGACAGAGACCATCTGGCACACGTTCAGGGGGAGCATATATTCTTCTAATAATGCATTGTTAGCATTATCTTAGAATATCTTGGTTCAAATTCACAGTTGTTTTTTATTTCAGGTGGAACAGGTGCAGAGCGAGAACATGGTTGTTGGTCTAAATGATGATTAACAGATGCTGCTAATGATAGTTGTTGATATCTATCATAATCTTGCTGTAGATATTTCATCTCTATGTTATGTATTTCTTTTCTTATCAAGGTCATGTAACGACCTATCTTGGTTTCCCCAGTATGCTTGGGATGGATGAAGTAATGTTCTTTTTTTATCATGTGTAAGTTCTTGGTGTATCTCCACTTGGTTGGGAAATGGATGTATGTATAAGTCTTTGATAGTAGGAAGGTCATTTATAATGTATAAGTAAGTGTAGAAGATCTTCTTGCAGACCTTGCCTACAGTCATTGGTAGCTTGGACAACACAATAGAGCAAAGAATTCAGCATGTACTCAGGGGGAGCATAACCCTTTTCCCTTGATGTCAAATTGGGAGAATGACTTTGAGTGACTTGGGGTTGCCATCAAGTCCAAATGGGGAGATTGTTGGCATAGGTTTGGCTCTATGACATAGGTTTTGTCCTTGATGGCAACTCACTCAAATGACAAATCACAGTTCAGAATCTCAGAATGAAAGAAAATGAGGCATACGTAGGTTCCTCTTAACAAAGTAGCGTATACACGCGTATTACTGATCAAAAGGTCTGTATACGTATGCACACACTTTCATGCAAAGAATTAGTCTGATATAGTTGAACCTATGGTTTTGGTCCTTGGTATTGCATTCAAAGTATTGAACCTAGGTATTGGGTCCCTAGTATTGATTCTCAATGGTTTTGGACCATGGTTTAAGGCTTAAGACTATAAAAAAGGGAAGGAGATCATTTGGCAAGGGTATCAACTCAAGTGTTGAATATCTTAAGAAGAGCAAGATCTAGAATACTAGTGATTGGTTTGTGGTGTGTAGCTAGATTTGAATCAAGGAGGAACCTGAGCTTTACAAAATAGATAAGCTCTATTGATGAGTCAAGATCTTAAGGCTTGAATATTAGTATCATTGTGTGATTTTGATATGTTATAATTGGCACATGATTAGATCTATAAATCTAATAATCTGGGTATAACTGATGTATGATTAAGAAAAAGCGTAAATTATGTTTTATAGATATGTACGCAAGTTCAGCATAGCAGAGGCGCGTATACACGCATGTTCAGCAAGTGAAGTCCGCATATACGCTGGTTGGCCTTGATACATCTACGTATGTATGCAAGTTTCTACATTTGGAAGTAGCATACATCTCATGAAATATGCTTTAGCTACTTTTGTTTATTGTTGCAGCGTTCTATGTTCAGAATTGGTGTCTGGTTACTATTACTGTTTTCTAGTTACAACATTCTGAGAAGTGATTGGTTGATTTTATACTGGTTTGTACAAAGGATATTGATCGATGTAGATATACTTGATGTTTGATTGATGTTATTCATGGATCTGGTCTGAAAATTTATGAAACGTGGTCCCTAAAAGAAAGAGAAGGTTGTAGCCTTTTGTAGGTCAGCACCTACGTACTAGTATCTCAGCTAGTACAAAAGCTTGGGGGGTTGTAACTCCCTTCCAGGAGAAGCTGGAGAACGAGAGAAGGTTGTAGCCTTCTACAGGTAGCAACTTGCGTACTGGTATAAGGCTGCACCAGTAAAGATACATTGTAAAAAGAAGTTTCTAATTGAAAGAAGATAGAGACAAATTGCCGTAGGTGGTTTTCACCCACATTAGGTTTCCACCTTATATCTTCTGTTCTTGTGTGTGACTGTGCGCTCTATTTTTCTGTTCCTAGTTACTGTTTATATGATTCTGACACACAGATTAATGACCAACATTTAAAGAAGTAAACTAAATTATAAGTCTGCAAGTTATACGCGAGTTTAATTAATTGAAGTTGCGTATATATGCTGTTTGTATTGACTAAAGTAGCATATGCAAATATTTGTATGAAATGAAAAATAATTGAGTTGATAATACTGGTTCACCCCCCCGACTCAGTATTATTTCCAACAAAAGAATCCTTAGCTAACCTACAAAATATTTCACAATGTAACAATGATTGTAATATCATAAAAAACACACATCCAAAAAGATACATACTAAAGGAAACAAATTACTTCAGTAGCATTAGCATAAATAAAACAGCATAGATCACAAATATATAAAGAATAGTCTTAATACATCCATGACATATGCATGAAGGTGTGTTGGCTCTGAGATCTTCCTATTATAGGGTCAAAGTTCCAAACATAGAATTACATTAATAATACACTATATCCAATAGTGAACCATGAAGCCAACACTTTCCTCTCCAAAGAATGATAATCTTCCTATGCTAGACTAGTGAAGCTAAGGCTCCAAATATAAGCTTCTAAGCTCTTTCCTTGAGTTGTGAGGTTTTATTTATAACAAATGTGATGACCCTTCATAGACCCTTTATGACATTTCAATTTCCCCCATGACTCTTGGATTTATTTTGTCTTTTCACTAATTAATAACTTTTCAAATTCCACATTTAACTCTTAGATTTCCACTTACATATTTTATTTCAAATACAATAATACAAAAATCCATTTAGGAAAAAATTTGGTGGAGCCTAATAAGAAAAAACACATTAATCTTGAATTTTACAATACTCTAGCTCAACAAATACAACTTGTAATTATGTGGTTACATAGTGACAATGGGCTTTTCATTGTGCAATTATTTCTTCAAAGTTCATAGGAGTGTTAGGATGGTAACACACTCTAACTTCAATAACATCTGGGTAGACTTTTTTGGAACTAGTATGCACTTCCTTCTTATATAAGAATAACATAGTATTGATCTTAGCAAGACCACCTATATACTTCAGCATTTTGTGTATGTTAACCTCCAGGTCTTCTTTGGTAGTGATATGCTTCATCTAGTTTAAGTATTCATCATATTGTTATCTTACGATGTTTCTACCATTTTTTTATGCAAATGGACCTGTTGAGAGGATCTTGTGTGTTTGAACCAAGGAATCGGATTTGTTGCATAGTCATTTATAAATAGCCAAAATGTTGTCCAAAAAGGTGTCGAGCTTTTGTTTCTTTGTATAACCATCCTAACCTCAACCTTCCCCTACTCTGTGTCCTTCCTTGTATTCTTGACCAATTATGTTGGTGTGCTCCTATACTTATTTTCCCACATGCATCAATATAATGGCTACATGAATGATTTCCAAAGATTTCATGCATGGAAAATTTTAGGGGCTAATATTCGCCCAGTGGGCTAATTTTCCATTATTTTTCCACAAAAAGATTCGCTAATTTCCATTTTTATAAAATATGTTTCGCCCTAATTTTAAAATTTAAAATTATTTTACCTTAAAAATCGCCAACGTTATATAGAGACTATATATAAAATGATTATAAATTTGAATAATTTTACAAATATATCAATAAACATTTTATATTTTTCATATTAGGGATTAGTGAGATTCGCCAATGTTTTAAAGTTCAAGAAAATTTTCTATCCTTAAAATTTTCCCTGATTTCATGTCATGTAAGGGAACTATTGCCTTATGAAAAGTGACCAATGCATTATAAATATGCCTCATAGTGTCTCCCAAAGCTTAGATATCACCATGTATAGCTGCTTGAAGGTCCTAAAAGTAAGTACGTGTAGAAGAAAGCTTCAAATTATCTGCATGGAGTTGCTAAATTTTTTGCTTTGCAACTTCTAGATTCTTTGTCATTTCCTTCTTTTCCTCCGTAAGGAAATATATATTTTCTTTTGAAGTTAGGTGCACAAATTGTTTCTTCCTTTCCCATAAAATTCTCTTATGAAGCTCATTAAAGGTTAGGCTAGAGATATCCATGATCAGTTCATCCTCTAGAGGAGATATTTCTTCTTCACCATCCAGGGCTTGAATGTCTGCACCACATCTGTAAGGGGAGGTGGAGTTTGACTAATGAGTTTTTTTGTGCTAGGAATGAGGTCAACATCCTCATTCTCCTCCACGTGTTCTATCTCCATGTCTTGTGTGGATATCTTCTCCTTTATCTCTCGAACAAGCTCTTGATCTTGATTTTTCTTACTTTATTGTTCTTCAATTCGTTTATTCCTTTCTTCTTCTTCTTGCTTCAGTGTGTCTTATTCTTCCTTCATTCTTCTTATTTCTTCTCATGCCTACATTTCTTCCTCCTATTCCTTTCTTTCTCTTCATTATATTTTCATTCTTCCACTGGTTTCCTCTCTACTTCCCACTACTTTATTTTCCTTTCTTTTGCCAAGTTTGGTTCTAGAATAAATAGATCTACTTTGAATTTGTAGCTTTTCTCCTCTGTTGGGTTGTGGAAAACCTTCCTCTTGTACTTAATACTCAATACAGAGTTCTCTTCAAGGTTTTGTGCTTTTCTATTAACTCTTTTTTTATGGAAATATGTTGGAAGGACATGCTTGATCTCTTGGTGCACATGATCAAGACACATTATAGCGATTATTTATCTTTTCTTCATCTAGCCTGGCATATGTCCCACATGGTAAGAAAAAGTGCAACTTGGCATAGTGCTTATTGCACACTCCACTACGATCATACTAATAAAAATCTATTGTGCCGAGCTTGGGGATTTCCAATTATTTTACTTCATATTTTGTGGCCCTCAAGTTCTTGATCTCGTAAGATCCCACCTGCAAGGGAAGAGCAAGCCATGGTGCCTTGTTCTTCCTCGGTAGTAGTACAATTAGACCTATGACAAGATGATATGAAACCTTTTGCATAACTACTTTTTCCATGACATACCTTAGAAAATGATGAGATGGTTTATAATAGCCAAACACTTTAAGTTAAGTGCCATTTGGTGAGGCAAACTAATCTGTAACTTCTGATACTTAACTCATTTTCTCATGAGACATGCAAAGGTCCGCTTCCTAAAATATAATCTGGTATAGGGCCTTCAAGAAATGATCAATGAACTTTTTGAAGACTCCCATGTAATTTCATTCTTCTAACAATCTACAATAAATGTGAATAGGAGGCTCACTAGGTGTCCATTTCCAATACATCACAAGGAAAGCATTGCAAGAAGATATACCATCCAATAAGTGGGAAGACATGTAGAATTGTTTTTTCTTTCCTTGAGGTGGTTTTTTCACCTTATTTAGGTTGACCTTTGGCTAATGAGACACAATATTGGACCAATTGAAAAACTTACCTTGTGAAACAATTTGATATAACATGTAAACCCATCCTTCAGGAAGGATTCAATAGTCTTGACTCCATACACCTAGTAGCACAATAATATCAAGTATTGGAAAACCTTTTTGAGTGATTTGGTCTTGTAAGTATTATTTGATGTCTGGAAAAACTCCAATGATTCTGTTACCCAAATATTTACCACTTCCTCGGTATTGAGATAGCCTGTTGTTGCATAGAAGTGAGAGTCCATATATAGCTCAAGCTTACTCAAGTGGTAAGCCATGTGGATAGCATGTTCTGGGTAAGAGTGAAGTTATTGCCCACTAGCATCTTTTAAAGACATGCTTCTGGTATCTAATCCTTGTTGGGTCCATTTGATGAGATCTACACATGGTAAGATTGGGGTCCGCAAGACACCTTATGAAGCATTGATCATTGGATTTTAATGAAGGCATGTCTATCTTGCATATCTTCTTTGAATTTTGTGGAAGTGAATGCATCCTTGATATTACACCTATAATATCGAAGTCCTTAATGTATAATTGTGTGTTAAAAATAATGGGAACTAATGTTGAAGGACTTTCAAAAACTTCCTTAGTACTTCTCTCTGTTTCCTCTTTTCATGTTGATATCTTGGTAGGAATAATGTTATCTACTGATGAACCAGAGGTATGTTCAAGACCCGTAGTACATATGGCGAAAAATTCATTCATGGAAGTAGAAAATTAGCGCTAAATAGATCAATTCAATAATCAACCTCAAAGAAGCAACACTTTGACTAAGGAGTGAAACTGTGCAATGTGTTACTACAAGGGGCAGGCTAAGCTCTGGAATTATGAAATGCACAGTGAGAGAGGTGGACTACATAGTTTCAAATGACAAAGGGATGGCTTTATGCCTAAGACTGTGCAATGTGTAGTCTCACCTGGAAAAGAGTAAGTGGATTGCACATTGTATATTCTTAGTGCCCAACGAGACAAATAAATACTGGGTTACTTAATGCACAACAAGATGAGGCCATTAGCTACACATTTCATAGTTGTAGATGGCAGGAAGGAGGATTTTTTTTTGGGATTTCACAATGCATAGTGGGAGGGGACAAAAATACTTAAGTGTGCAATAGTTCAGCCCAACAAAGAGGGAAGTTTTATATTTGTGGCTAAGGAAAATGAAACTATATCTAAGATTTTAAATGAGTTAAATCAATCATTATTATCAACTAGAGAAGATCATAGGAAGGAAAGAACATGCATGTGTAAAAAGATCCATTAGTAGTAACTACTGGTAGGAAAAATGGTTTGGGAGAGATGCAACACTTGTAAAAATAGAATGACATACTCAAGAACAATTGTACAAGGTAGTAATATTAGAAACATCAGTAACTACAAAAATAAACAGGAAAATCTTCCTTATAAACAAGAAAACAAAAAAAGTGACAAAACAAGCAGTAAAAAGTGACACTTTAGAAACTTACATGAAAAAGCACTGCAAACCAAGTTCAAAGCTTGTTGATCTCATGGGGATATCTAGAGTTGTAATGTAGAGTGTGAAAATGAGCTCTAAGGACCTCCATTGTATAGATTCACCGCCATGGGATTAGGGTTAGGGTTTACGACAACATGCCTAAAGTCAAGAATAAAGTGACATTTGTCCATGGATAAAAAATAGAAACATGTGTGACTTGTTGAAATAAGACAATGCAATACTTATTTTATAGGCTAGGCACTCGAATTTTTGAGGGAGGTTACACAGTCCAGTGGTAGAAAAGATTGTGCAATGCCTAGTGATATGGGATTATTAAATTTAATGTCTTAGTGGATTATAAATTTATGAGTCTTAAGGGAGGATTACACAATTTAATTTCCTAATAATTTCTTGTCTTGAAGGATTCCGTAGTTACGTTCCTTAAGGAATTGTACAGTCTCTAGCGACAAAGGATTATACAGCTCCCAAAGGAAATACCAACAATCAATGAAATATGAGAACCATATTTTACTAGTGTTTGGGTGAAACTATCTTGTAGAGAAACATTGTGCAACTACTTCCAATAAGACTTAGTCAAAACATTACACAAGTGTTGCAAAATAAAAAGCAATCATGATATCAAAAATTTAAGGGGAACAATTGATGAGCGTGAAAGATAAGTTAAACTAAATAGAGGGTAGGCTCCAAAAAGAAGTGTGGGAACGCTTTTGGAGGGGGGCTTGTAGCAGCTAAAACAATTAGCAACACACTAGTAGAATTCTGACTTCTTTGTATGGGTCTAAAGCTACGAACCAAATCTATCTCTTCAATAAGTATTATTCATTTTGTCGATCACCATAGATTACTTATATGTCTCAAATTCAGTTACTTTATTTTCATTATTTTGATTAGTGATATATGAAGCCTTTCTCTTTTTCACCTTTTATTTACTTTATTTATAGGATTCTCCTTAGGCAGTTATTATTTCACTGTGGCAGAAGAGGGATCCTCACTTTTGAGAGCATAAGAGTTTGTCCATTCAAATAAGAATATATATACACCTCTGAAATATAGTCCACTTGTTTAAGATTCCTCCTCTCCTTTCTCTACTCGAATGAGTTGTCAAGCTAAGAAATCAAACAGGAAAGCTTATTAAAGAGGAATATCCTATTTATATATTTGATAATCACATATCCACTAAGGTTTTCTATGAGAAATAACATATTTTTCCATTTAAGCATCACAGAGTAAAAGATACAAGGCCCTTTCAAAGAAGAGGAATGGTCAGTTAAGCAAGTGTTAATAGTTGTACAATGTCCTCTCAAATTTTTTTATTCTTATTTAGAACCAGACATGACTTTCATACAAGGATTATTACCAAGAAAGTAAAATAAAAAGATGAGATGGGATGGGAATTCGGATTCAAAACAAACTATCCTAAACTAAACCCACTACTCGGCTAACCAGGGATAGGCTAGGTGTTGTGCCATTTTAATGAATGTTTAATTTGAATGAAACACAAGAATTTAATTGTCAACTAGGGTAGGTCTATTCATTTCAAAGGCATCTACATTATTTGTGCCGATACATAACAGCCATGGAAAGAAATGAAAGAAAATTTTGTTGAACACAATTGCAAAACTTAAAGCACTCATGCAAAAATAAAAAAAAACATTCATCAGGAATGAAATTCACTCATCACACTTCATGTTTTTCTCAAATAATAGGAATGCCACACATCATTAGTAAAATTGTATTAGTTGATTAAATGTTATAGTTCTAACCAATCTTGTGTAACAACATAGAATGAATCTAAAAACATAAGTGCATCGGTACTACAATTCATATAACAACATTAACGAATTCACACTTGAAAGAAATATAAAACAAACAGCTAATATACTACTATTGCAATCTCTACTAAAGAGGAGGTCCATTCCTCCCTAACAGGGCATAGGGATGAAATGTAAACTAGTTAAAAACTCAACAACAAATTTTTATGAACATCATCAGAAGTGTTATGTATTGAAAATGACAGGAAATTACAAGATCAAAATTTTGATGTTGTTCATGCATTTCCATTCCCTTTCCATGGAACCGAACCTTTTTATAAAGTTTACAAGCCACAAAAATTAGGGAACATATCATTCATGATAATCTTAGGATTCTCATCTTGATCAATATTAAGAGAAAAATAGAAAGTATTACAAATAGTTTTCCAATAAACGACCAATTAAAGTTCAACATCTTCATAATCACAATTGCTGAGATCTTTTGATCATCCGTAGATAATTCATGATTCTTGAAAGCTTCTTTTGAAGACAACAACCACGGTCTTTGGAAATTGCGGTGTAACAACAACTCGAGGTGTAACAAAAAAATCCTCAAAGTGTAACAACAGGTAACAATAGTACTTGTTCATCCTTATTCCTTAGTTTTTGGCAACACCTAAAAGAAAAATAACCATAAAACTTCAACAATTACCTTGTTTAGCCATCTCAAAAATACATCACTTCATTTGATATTTAATGAAAGATGGAAAAATAATATGTTGAGAAAGGATTTCTCTTATAACTAGGGAAAATGGTAATTGGAAGATTAAGTTCATAGGTTTATAGAGAGAGAATGATAAAAAATGGGGAAAGAGGTGTCTAAGATTGTAGGAATTTACAGGTTAAGTTCCTCAGAAAGAACACCAAAAGGACACCGCTCACAACTAGATCTTAAATCAATACACCAGTATTTTTGACGTGGTTAAAACCCTCAAAGAGGGAAACAGTCCACGGCCTGAGCCAACGTGGCCACTTCAGGAAATTTATTAATCAAAGAATGAAAATTTACATAAGCTTTCTCTCATAGACGGATTACCCGAACAATGACCCTCCATGTGCTTTAAATAGAACTCATGGACCAATCGGGTGTCAAGCCACGGATCAAGTGTCGGTAATACAGAGGAGAGAGTGAACCGTCGGATCACTACATATCGTGACCGTCGGATTGTAAGTTACAAAATGTACAGCGGTAAAGAAACACACTTTACCTAACTCTATACCTAACTCTATACTAGACCAAGTTGAACTTAACTATTTCCTATGTGTTGGAATATCCTAACAAAGATATGCTTAAAAACTACATCCAACATCTCCCCCCAACTGAAGCAATTGCATGTCCTCATGTAAAATCTTCGGGGGCTGTTGTTATATCACTACTATAAATCTATCAAATTATAAGCGCCAACAATATCTTCATCAATTGGTTTGTAGCCCTGAGTAGCCATCAGCTGATGCGGCTATCATTCCTATTCATAATGACACAATTGGTAATGGGGCTAGTATTCTTCATTCGAAAGCCAAATCAAGGGATACTTAAATCTAAGCCCTATCTCAAAGGATCCCATTGAATTCAGGATGGGCATATTCTAGAACTCATGTAACAACAACCACAAAATTAGGAAACCCCAAAGGGTCACACTCCTGCAGACTTGCACTACTAGCCTTTGTACATTTAAGGCATCCAGTCAATGCTCAACTCTTCAGATGTGTAAATAGGTTGATGAAAAACTTGACAATCCTCTTCCTATAAATGGCTCATCGTTCCCTTGTATCAGGGGTACTCAGAAACTTCCTAAGTTCATGCCTCAATTACTATCCATGTCAGGTTCTACTCTTATCCACAAGGTTGCCTTCCCTTCATTGGTGTCACATGACTTTATGGAGAGATTCCATTCTACTTGATTTCTCATGAAAGAGATTAAGGAACAAAATTGCAAGTCCCCTATGTAGGAGAAATTTTGCACAATCATATCCAAGCTAGTGTATTCATAAATTATATAGTGTATAAAAATATCACAAACTAAGATTTACTCATCAAAATCACATGCACAAAAAAATCTAAAAAGGTCAGGTAGGATTACCCAGATAAATTCTATTCTAATAGACAAATTTTAACTTAAACAAATAAAATCTTTCCCAAAGAAAGATTGGATAGGATGGGGCAGGCCTTCTACACCCCAAGAGGTTCAGGGTCAGTCCTTACAACTTATTCGTATCATCTATTAAGTTATGAATTTCCTGTTGTAACTGCTACACTCACTCCTTCTTTTCCTTCTCAATTTTCTTCCTGTCCCATCTTGTCAACTCTTTTATCAACTTCCTCTTAGCCCACTACTCTTTAAGGGTATTTACAACCTTTGAATGCTCCTACAGTCAGATCATTCCCTTTTGCAAGGAGAGTGCCAACTCCTTCCATTTTTGTAATTATGATATCAGCAAAAGTTTTTCTGAACATCATCCTGCTTCAGGATCTCGTGTTCTCTCACATCAAACATCAATAGGGGGTGTAACAACATCTCGAGATTTGAGATGTCTTGTTTTGGCTACTAGTTCTTGTGTAACAACAGCTTCATCAACAGGTTCTTGTCGATCAAATATTACTTCTTCTTCTTGAGGGACATGTGCCTCAAACATTGGTTATTGTGTAACAATGTTATCCTCGACATGTTCATGCATTTCAGCTTCCAACTCGATCATCGTGGGATGCTTCATTTCAACTGCTAGTTCTTATGTAACAACAATGTCTTCAACAGGTGCTTCTGTATCAACCTCCAAAGGTTTGGTTTGGGTTTCTATTGAGATGGTAGGTGCAACACAAAGTTTATACCTGACTGTCGCTAAAATCTTATTACATATTGAACATATAGGATTTGGTGTAGTTTATATTTGCATCTTATCAGTAGCCTCTGCCAAATTATCCAGACCCAATACCCTTATTTCTACTTTACTATCCTCTAATTACTACCATAATTAATTACTTTATTTTTCTAATTCTTCAGTTTTACACAACGGGTTTTGGGTCTCATCCTTACCTGATAAAGGAACCTTTTCTGGATGGGTCTATTCTTCTTCTTTTTTCTACCCTATGTCCTTATTATTTCTTGACCTCCATCTAGATGGAGGCACGGGCTGTGGCTGGATGATGGCTCTAACCCTCCTTTTAGGTATCCTTCCACCTATTGTTTTTTCCATTGATCCTTTCTTCATTCCTCTCCTAGAGGATTGCCCTTTCTCTTTAGTCACTCTGGATTTCTTTGGAGCATTAGCAGGGGTTTCAACATGCTTTCAGTGTAAATTCCTCGTCTTTATTCTCATAAAGTGTTCCCAGCTTTGGCCTTCGCTTTCCAGGGTGTCCATTATAATTAATTTTATAAGGTCGTGATTGGTGACACAATTTTCCAGATGTGAAGCAACCTTCACAAAAGCAGACATATGCTTCATGTTCTCCAACAGGAAATATGGAAGATTAACCAATTTGCTATGCTCGAGATGGTTTAAAAATAGGAAATGATAATTAAACACTATTTTCACCCATCCTTCACTATTTTATAATGTATAAGGAAACATATTCCCATGGCAGAGGAAGAAATGATCGGTCAATTCCCCTTCGCTTCTCTAATTGTTCCTCCCTTTGCAAAAATTCCACCTTAATGGAAGGATTGTTGATTTTCCAGCTAAACCATATTTTTCCTTCATAATGCAATGATGATACTCTGGAAATTACTTCTTCAGTGAATTCTAACTTCAATTCCCTAACCTATGTCTGATTCCTATTCAAGTTCTTGGAAAACTCCAGGGCAACAATTTCTTTTGACCCTTTGAGTTGTCGGAAGAATTTGAACCATCCAACCCTTTTAAGAATTTTGCATGCTTCTAACCAATTCTATAATTCTTCTGTGGAATTGGGCTTGTCCCTAACTGATTTTCTCCCCATATTTGCTTCATTAAATACCCTCTATTCTCTGTCTTCTTTCTCTTCCGATAGTTTCGTGAAACGAAGATGTAGTGCTTCGTTGGGATAGATATCGGGGCAATAAAAGTAGTGTTGTTCTTAAGGTCTTTATTTCAAACTCTTGGGAAATAAATGATTTTTACCAAACATAATTCATATTGTGAGAATCCTGTAGTGTTCCTCCTATAGTCCTATATGCCCACAACTCTCCTAGCAATTTATTAGGCAAACTCCTTCATTGGCTGGACAGAATCTTGGTTAGAATTCTCTTAATAACCTTATTGGTGCTTTCCACTTGGACATTTTCCTATGGATGATAAGGTGAAGTAATCATATGACAGATTGTGCATTTCTCAACTAGCTTATAGATCAAATGAGATGTGAGTTGCAACCCTCCGTCGATCACTATTTCCAGAGGGACTCGAAAGCAAACAAAAATGTCTTCAAACAAAAATTCTGAAACAACTCGTTCTGTAGCTATGGTTACTGCCTTCACTTCAACCCACTTTGTGACATAATTTGTGCAGATGAGGATGTACAAATTGTTTTGAGATGGAGGATTAATTGGCCCTACAATATCCAAGGCCCACTTCTCAAATGGCACTAAAACTATCTGAGGGTGTAATTACATCTCATGTGACTAGAGCGATTGACCCATTCTCTACCATCTATCACATCCTTTCACAAATATCTTTGTGTCGTGAAATATAGTAGGCCAATAGTACCCTGCTGAAAGCACCTTATACCCTGTCCTTTTATCTACAAGGTTCGCCCCACAAGGTTATTCATGACAATCTTTAAGGATATCAAATATTTCATCCTCCCTCACACAACACCTAATCTGATGATCTGACCCAGTGTGATAGAGGTTTCCTTCAATCCAAGTGTATCTTGCACTTTGTTGAACAACTCTTTTCTTCTTGTGTGAGGATAGCTATTGTGGGAGTCTTCCTATAGCAAGATAATTAGCTAAGTTTGCATACCATGGTGAGTGAGTTGAAATAGAAAAAATATATTCAATGGGAAAAAAATATTCAACAGGCATGCATTCATTATCAATAGTCGACATAGAAAGAAAATCGACCACTACATTATCTTTCCCAGGTTTATCTAAGATTTTTATGTAAAATTCCTATAACAACAATAGCCAGCGCGTAATCCTTCCATTAGTGATTGGTTTATTCATAAGAAAACGAATGGAAGAGTGGTCAGTATTCACAAACACTTGATATCCCATAATGTAGTGTTGAAATTTGTTGATGGAATGCAAGATAGATACAGTGGAAATTGAGCTTTATGGATACTCCTATAATTATACCAAATAGGATTGTGTCAGTATTTTGTTATAACTTTTCATCTATGAAATCTCATAAGTTGAAACCTGAACCATAGTGAGGGATAATACCACTGATCATATGGTTCATTTTCCATAACTTGTACTACTACAATATAGGATATGTTCAGTGAATCATTCACTATATTAGTTTGCATGCAAAGTGTTTGATGAAAGGCTTAAATGGTTCAATGGTTAATGGCATACAAATTGCTTGATAAAATGCCCCAATGAGTATGTTGCTTTTGGTTGGGGATAGTATTGATGTGTAATAGTATTGCTGTAGTTGATATGTGATTTCTTGTATGCAAATAGTTTGCTATATTAGTTTTCATGTGAAGTGTTCGAATAAATGCTTACATGAGAATGTAATAGTATAGTAGTTGTTTGAAGAAAATGTAAAAGTATGGTAATTGTTTGAAGAAAATGTTATTTTTCTAGATGGGATAGTATTGTAGTATGATAATATGGATGTAGTTGATCTATGCCTATTTGGATGTAAAGAATTTGAAGAGTTGCGTGTAAGGAATTTGAAAGGTTCCATGCAAGAAATTTGAAAAGTTGCATGTAAGGAAATAGAAAAGTGGCATGCTTTTAGTTATTATGTTACAAGTGGAATAAGTGAAATATTTTTGACTTATTCTCATACAAATGTATGAGAAACAAAAATAAATTTCTTTTTAAGTGTGGTTAAATTTAGTAGAGCTTTGGAGATCCCATTTCCATAATTGGACATTGGAGATCGGGCCATTATGGTAGCTTCCTCCTACCTTAGTGTGGACCATTGATAGTAAGGGGGTATGATTATAAGTTTTTAGTATTGATGAATGCTGATTTCAAAATAATAGATGCGATGTCCTTATTTTTGGAACATGTGACTAACTATGTATGAGTTATATGTCACTTACATGTTAATTTCATGATACCTATAACTTACATCCTTGTATGTTAGGTTACATTTTTGAATATTTTGATTACATGTATCAGTCTTGTAGGTTGATTACAATAATTTATTGCTTATGTTCAACTACATGCACTTATGCTTAGGTGTAGTTTATTTGGAATTTCCTATGCATACTATTGGTTGCATGTGGTAATGTGTACAATGGATTAATGGTTATTGTTATGCATGTATGGTCGTGGCTATGATTATGTATGTATAGTAGGTCAAACATGCCTTGTGAAGTCATTGTATTCCTTTTAGGTCATCATGATGATATTGGTTTTTATGATGCTAATGAAATAGTTGAGATAAAGCAAGGGATGCAGCTCATCATAATGAGGTTGCAACATTAGATTTAGGGATAAGAGCAGATCATCATACAGGTAGTGTATGTTTGGCATGCAGGTATTTAAGTTAAGGATTATTATATGCATTAGGGTTATATACATTAGGTTTATGAACATGTATTTGATGTTATGGTTACATTCATGATAGATGTTAGATGATTAGTTTGGTCATATGCACATATGTCAGATAGTCAAGAATGATAGTAACCTGTAGTTGTATGCATTTCTATTGTTGTTTTGTATTAGATAACCTAATGATTATGCTATATGTTGCTAATGAGTATATTATAGGTTAACTTGTTGATTGTTATATAACAGTTATATTGAGAATTTGGTTTTATGTTGTTGATGAGCATGATACATAGCTTATTGTTGTTATATGTTATTAACTTGATGATTAGGGTCATTTCATTGAGATATTGATGTTATAATTTGAAATGGTCATATGCATGACGGTTATGTTCTTTTCCTTGAAGACATTTGATGTTATATGTATTGTGTTAACCTGGTTTGACCTATGTAGATGGTTATGGTTGCGATATTCAGGTATGAACTGACATATTTGTGAGATGCTCCATAGTAATCTAGATTGACTTTGCAGATGTGTATGAGTTTACGATGTGAACATGTTAGTTAGAAATTATTATGGATATCATGATCTTATGAGTGATTGAGATTATGTGTTGTAAAGTTATATCATGATAACTAGATTGATTGTGCAGACATGATCACCTCCCCTGAAATACATTAGGGTATTAGTTGCTTATGTTATATATTTGGTGCTTGACTATTGATTATGTTATCTAGTTGATTTATTTAACATGGTATGAATGTTTGACGAATTGCATAATATGAGTATGTGTTCAAATGATCTTGTTTTAAGATGATTCTACTAAAGTATATGTGTTGAGAGAGTTGATATGTACTTGAGTATAGTAGGTGATAGTTATAGTGTTATGATTGATGACTATGAGTGGACTACGGTTTATGACATAATTGTTCGTCTTGGTAATAGTTGATTTCAGATTAATAGATATAATTGTCTTGGTATTTGGAACATATGGTTTACATGTGTGGGCAGTTGTAGGAAACATGCCTGGTAATAGCTTGACAAGGTAATAGTTGATGTGTTTACATAACTAACAATTGTCTGATGTGACATTACATGGTAAGACTTGCTTGCAACAAGGTAAAAAGGTAAATAAGGGATTATGTTGTTCATGATTATTCTGATGTTTATATATGTATACATGAATGTATGTATGTCGTTGTCTGACAAGGTGATGATTGTTTTATGCTAATGATTATATATGTATGTATCTATGTATCTATGTTACTATCTGATATGGATTGTCAGGGACCATTCTTATGAAGGAATAATTGCTTATGCAACTAAATAGCATGAAGAGGTTCATGTTTCATGGGTAATCAAGTGGAAAGAGTAGTGATGAAAAATATATGAGGTCAGTATCACATGGTTATGAGGTGATTTTATGTGATTATATTATGTCTATGTTGTGGATAGGTTATACCAAGGGATACATCAGCAAAGTGAAAGTAGTGTGGTCCGTGGCATGCTAGGATAAGCATGGATGAGATATTGGAAGTAATTTTTCTTGGTAAACAAAGTGTGGTTTTGGATGTGTGCTACTATTGTTGTGCATACGTTGTATATGTTGTACATGTTGCATATAAGATGTGTGAACTTGTGGTGTTGTGTATACACATCATGTGTACATGTTATTTATGCAATGTCATGTACAAGATGGTACAAATAGGGATGTGTTAATATTCCATATGGAGTGTTTTATGCATATTGTACCGCATTCATGATGTATATGTGGCATGTGTGCATATGGTGCTCTGTGCATGTTGGATATGCAATGCTATGTACATGTCGGGAATGAAATGCTATGTACAAGTGGTGTTCTATGCATGTTGTAAATGTGGTGCTATGTACATATGGTATGGTGTGCATGATTTTACGAGTGGTGTTGTGTGCATGTGGTGTTGCGTGCATGTGTTTCTATGCACATGTCATGCATGTGGCGCTGTGTAGATGTGGTGTCATGTACATGTTGTGCGTGTGGTACCATGTACATGTGGTATTTTGTACATGTTGTACATTGGTGTAGTGTACATGTGGTATTGTGTACACGTTGTTCCAGTGGCACTGTGTACATGTGATGTTGTGCAGACATTGTTTAGGTGGTGCGGTGCACAAATGGTATTGTGTACATGTTGTGCATATGGTACTGGTGCATGTATGGTATTGTGTATATGTTATATGTGTTGTTTTGAGGGCATGTGGGACTATTTATGTGCATTGTGTGGGTGCATGTATTGTGTTATGCATTGGGTGTAGGAGTATGAGTTGCGTTGTACATCTGGTATGGGTGTATGTGTTGCGTTGTATACTAGGTGTACATATATTCATTTTTTGTTGTCACATGTTGTGTTTGGCTGTATGCCTTATGATATATATTGTGCACGTATACGTACATGCACTGGATGTAGGTGTATGTGTTGTATATCAGGTATAGGTGCATGTGTTGCATGGTGTTGTATGCTGTGTGTGGTTGTATGTGTGTGATGCACACTATGTGTATGTGCACCTAGTGGAGGAGAAGGAACTAGGTGTTTGTTGGGTGTGGCAACCAATCTAGTGTGTGTACAAATGAACAAAGGCATAATTAAGGGTCAATGAAGGACAAGTATTGGTATATTATTTCAATTTTACTATGAATGTGATTTATGATTCTAATATATGATTTATGATTCTAGTTTATAATGGATACATGTGATTTATGACGTTGATCTATGATGGTTGTGTTTTGAGCTAACCATATGTGATATGTTTATACATCATGTCTTGATCAAAAAATTAGTTTGACTTGTTGTGACAGGAAGTAAACAGGATAGCAAATGTACCTTATTGATGAGCTACCCATGAGGTATGAATTAAAGTTTTTTTAATTTATTTTGAATCTAATGGAAGTTATGTGCTTGGTACAGGAAGCATGAAAATTCCCAGTTAGGTGGCTAAAATCAACTGTAAGAATTAGCAACAATAATGAAAGAAATTAGAAATGCATAAGTATGCTAGTAGAGCACTTCATATGCAGGGCCATTGTGGGACACTAGTACCCAATTGTGTACACTGATTTCCATGAGCATGCTATGACAGGTATGATGTCTTGAGGCAGGGATATGCCTTGGATTTTGTATCTTCTGATGTGAGGAAGCCTTGCTAAGGGATGGACTACCCAGGATGGAGGTGCTAGCAGAACTTGGAAGGCGAGTGTCTACACGAAAGGGGTGACTAGATTTCCTAGGGACTAGGTAGTAGAGAAGGGAAGATCACAGATGGATTTGTTTTGATCATTATCATTGTTAGATGGAATTAGATGCATGTTGGGCATGGAATCCCCCCAAGGCATGTTTTGGAGCTTAAAACCCAAGTTTTGACCTTATCTTGTTGTAAAGCTCTATTAATTGCAAACGTGAAGTGCGAAAGTATGATAATCATAGGATTGTTCTACCTAGTTTTGTAATGTAATGTCAGCTGGATAGACCTACCCATGGTCATAGGACCATGGGATTGTATAAATAGAGAGAGTCTCTAAGTAGTGAATAATAGAATAGAAGGAAAAAAAGGATGAAAAGTCTAAGTGATTGACTTTCAAGTTGAAGTGTGTCTTTGGGTCATAGAGTAC
Organism: Pinus taeda; assembly: GCA_000404065.3. NCBI lineage: Eukaryota > Viridiplantae > Streptophyta > Pinopsida > Pinales > Pinaceae > Pinus > Pinus taeda. The sequence continues at coordinate 58,499 of APFE030704994.1, read as the reverse complement.
GAGAAGGCTCTGCAGTTGAGTGCGCAGAGGCCTAGTAGTGTGCAACTGAGTGTGCAGACCCCTGCAACTGAGTGCACAGGGCTGAGTCGAGTCTGTAACTAAGGAAGAAATTAATAAAGAGAAGTTTGATTATAATTATGTGTATATGTTCTTGGGTTGATACTTGATTGATATAACTCGCAATTATACTATTTGTTTATTGCATGCATCTGTCTGAATGGTTTATGCTGATAAATATAACTTAAAGAACCCAAATAACTAACATTGGAAAATACAAGTAACGTCTTGGGTAATAACTGTTGAGCCTCAAACTTACACTTCTTTACACATCCTCCCAACCTCTTTTTCCTATTCATTTCCCTATTTTGCCACTCATTCCCTCCATCAATTTGCTCAAATCATTGTATTATAGGAATTTTTACATGGTTCTCTAATTATGTTAATGACTGTGTTTGGTTTAGAATTTTGGTCCAAGGTGTTGCGTTTCCGCAGCTCATGCAGGGTTTACACAGGGTTTTCCGCAGCTGATCCCGGTTTCCGTAGCCAACCCTGGATTCTGCAACTGTTTTATTAAACGCTATGTTCCAGGTGTCCTCCAGGAAGAAGAGCCACATGGGCAAGTTCGTGGAACCAAGGACATGGTGTGTGTCCCTCCAGATCATCCAAACCAGTCATCCAAGCCCGTGGTCAATGAGGAGGCAACTTCGGTCAAACAGAGGTCATTGGCAGTGGCACGACTCTGCGTGTTCTGTTTTAGAGCGCATGGGGAATGGGTGGCATCGTCCTCAGTTATGAAAGTAGTGGGAGACACAATCCAACAGCGGATTGAATGCCCACGATGACCGTTGCCTAGATCTGAGGACGTAGCAGGACTACGTGTTTCAATTCAGCTGTTCGAATTACTTAAATTTCGTTAAGCTAGTTTACCTTTTGCAATTATAAAAAGAGCGTCTTTGAACACTGGATGAGTTAGTTGTTAATTGTTAGCTACTGTTTTTATACCTTTGAACTCCCACTGTATTTTATTTTATGCGAAATACATGAGAATACTGTTGTTCCATTTACGCGTGTGATTGATCTTTAAACAGCTGGAGTAGGCAGAGGGCCCCTGTTTACTAAAGGCTTGTACAGTATTTTAGTTTCTCGCATTTTGTTTTCTTATTTCATGTATATAATGCTTTTAATTGTTGTGTTTTAGATAGCTGTACATACATTTCCATTTCTGCTTGTTTACATTTCTGCTCTTTTCTTCATGACTGATCAATGTGTTATGCGGGTTTCTTAGGCGTGTCCGGTACAGTTTTTATGCTTTTCTTTTGCACAACTAGTGACATATGTGATCATCTTGTCTATGTTGCCGACCTTCTTTGTTTTGCAGCCTTTATTTCATCATTATCATTTAGTTAATTTGCATATTTTCTTTTTGTTTGTAGATATCAAGTTGTTTATCTATTGATGGTCTCTTCTTTATAACTTAATATCTTTATTAAGAACCAAAACATCACTTAATGCAGCTTGGTTTAGTTGTTCAGAAACTCACAATTGCTTGACTTGTTTTTAATTGTTTATCACATGATACATTCAGTTAAAAGGCAAGAGGTTAAGAAGAAGTTAAAGTATTTGTGACTAGTCTTTTTTTTAGATAGATTTACTTTAGTTTCACATTGCTTAGTTGTTACTTGACATAGATTTCATTTGCATTTCCTTGCAGCAATAGAGGCACTGGGCCAATGTCATTAGTCTTTTATTTAATGCCTTTACTTTCCTTTAAGCATTGATTCCATTTCAAGTTTTCTTGTAGAGTACTTTTAAGTTGTAAAAAACAAATCACAATCGCACACACTTCACTCACTTGATTTTGAGTTTTAAGAAGCACATCACAATCATCTTACACACTTCACTCACTTTATTTCGTCACACCACATTAGGAGAGATATACTTAAAAACAACCCTAAAAAGTTAAAAAGGACAAAATCTCAAGAAATAGTTGCCTAAGTACATATAGTACACCTCACTTCATCAGCTTACGAGCCCCGGGTTGACATTTAAAAGTTACAATTTAGACATCACTAAATTGACCAAACAATAACATAGAGCATGGCGTTCAACCCCTGAGTAATGGTTGTGTGAAGGCTAGATATCAAGCTGCGAGGTGAGGAAAAGTGCACGAGGTGACCTGTGTGTAGGGCCAAACCTCAAAACAGTTGACCTCATCAAACATCTCCATCATGCAGAAACCTAGTTCTAGCACCCTCCCATACTACTTCGAGTGAGACCCCAGTCCACGCTCTGCGGACTATTGCCGAAAGGGCCAGTAGTATTGTGATTTGTTTGGCTAATTAACTCTTAACCTAGGTCAGGCCCCAATAAGCAAACAAACGGTTTCGTTGTCAGGACCGGGATCTGCATAGAGATGTCTAATGTCGTATCACTGCAATCCAATAAAGAAAGGAATTGAAGATTGGGTGGGGAGAAAAATTCACGAGTTCGCAGCATAGGAAAACAACAATCCGTGACTAGCAAAAGAAGAGTGGTTAGATTGCTACCTGTATACGGAGATCCACAAAATTTTCTTTTCATCCTTTCCAAATGAGTTGTACAAGTGGATTACGAAGCTAGCAGACAATCAAGGAAGGTGTAGACTTGACAAACCTATTGTGTGGACTGGAGAGCTGGTTCACAGATTAGAAGCATCGGAAGATAAGATAGCACACGTTGTTGATCATTGGCTCCATAAAATTATAGGAGGATTTATCACAGAGACTGCAGTAGATACTTCAGTTAGCTATAGCAGGGGAGAACGATGCTTCCTCAAAGGACCACGAGGTAAGTACATTAAATCTTTGAACACTTGGATTAAAATGCTACTATGTGAAAAATGGGTTATGCAAATAAATTGATGTTTGGGGCTACACGAAGTAGGAGGATATACAAAAATGAAGGTAGTATAGCATTAGAAACCAGCCCCTTATTTTCAACTCCATGAGAGAGCGAGGAAGAGCTCGTGAAGGTCTCACAAAGAAGTGCGATCAGTTTGATAAAGTAGTGAATTCCATGCATAAACTGCCACCTACATCACTTCCAGTTCCACCATCTTCAACCCCATCTTTGTCCACACCATGCCTGCCACCACCACAGTTCAATATGGCATGTACGATAAAGTTGCTAGTGTTTAGGGGAGTAGGGAATGAAGACCTAGACTAGTTTTGGTTCATGGTAAAGGCTATGTGGGAAGTGCAGGGAGTCATGGATGACAATATAAAGAAAGCAACACTGGTCATCGCTATGCAAGATCATGCATTGATGTGGTACATTAAGTATTCCAATGATAATCTGAAGGTAGGGATAGCAGATATCCAAGCTACAGTGGACAAAGAATTTAGCAGGCCAAAATCAGAGACACAATCGATCATTGGATTTAAGGAAATCACAATGCTTCCAAGCGACACCCCCTAGGAGCTGGATTAGAGACTGAAGAGCAAGATTCGTGAAGCTAATATGACCTTGATGGATGGACAACACTGCACATGGTTTGTAGCATCCCTAACACTGCATCTAAGGAATGTGTTGTCACAACAGAAGCTAGCAACTCAGGCCAAGGCCTTAGAGATCGCATTGAGTCTCCATGAGACCCCGATACAAGATCATAACTTGTGAGTTCAACAGATCCATGCGCAGTTGCCAAACTTGTGCCTTGAGATGTAATGTTTGGAACAAGATAGAACAGCTCGCCCAGAAGCATGTGAGGAGGTATGGTGCATAAAACACAAAGGCTAGGCATATGAAAAGGACCATTGTCCAGTGTTCTTGAATTACCTGGAGGGAGGAGGACCAATTTCGTTGAGACTAGAGGCACAAGCAGGACCGAGTGTAGTGCCTCCATTATGGTGCGCGATTTTCCAAATAGGAGGCAAGCGTGGTATAGATAATTGCCATCTATTATAGAAGTATACGCAGAATTCCCAGTAGTTGTTCTGTAATTCCTACAGGTCAGTAGGTCACGATGAGTGCACCTATAGAAGTTATGAACTAATGATTGATTAGATGCTTACCTACAAAGTTCACACTGAAACATGGGCCTTCAAACAAAATGCAGGAATGGCATGCATTGGATTTCAGGGGCGTAGATGAGGCTAAGAAGGAACGGGACCAGGAAGAGGTCGTGGACAATTGATATGTTACAATTGCGGATGGCATTCTGCCCACGATTGTAAAAATCCAACAAGACTACCATGCTTATATTATATGCATTTTGATCACGAGATAGAGGATTGTCCCACACTCATAGCAAGGTTGCACGATAAGGGAGCACTCCAACCTCCCCTAATTCAGAACCTTCAAATGATGAGGTTTGAGCCACGTGAGGAAGACCCAAATGTGAATATCGTGCTCCGAAGTGGTATCACGATAGGTGATGAAAAAAGTAAGTAGCCCGAAGAGAGTGCCTGGGTTCTCAAAGCTCCCACAAAGGAACCAAAATTTTATTTAGAGCGTGTTAAGGAGACATTCACGGAAGCTAAGAAGAACTTTGCGAATGCCTCCACTTGAGGAAGTAAAAACAGACTGGAACCAGAAATGGACCTATAAATGCTCACTACATTCTTGGAGACATGCATGAAGTGGTTGTGCAATAGCAAGGCGATGAAGTGGCTACAAGAACTCATCACTAGATGTGTTGGTACTGCGCCAGGAGAACCGCGTGTAGTCAAGAAGCTCTAGAAGCACATGACGCAAACAAGAAGGGAGATAAGATTGACTATAGAGATTAGGAAATATGAAATGGATCAAGTGATTCTAGATCTAGGGTCAGACTCAAACATCCTGCCAAAGTAGACATGGGAGCATATGGGCACACCTCCATTGCAATGGTCACCTATCCAATTGCGAATGGTTAACCAGAGAAAGATCCTATCTATGGGGAGATTGTAGGCGATTACAGTAGATATCAAGGGAGCGAGAGCATTTTAAGATTTCGAAGAAATAGAGATTGTTGATGACAACAATCCCTATCCCATTCTATTGGGTATACATTGGACCACTAACATGAATGGAGTGATAAATCTAAAGAAGCGAAAATTGATTTTTGAGAAAACGTCACTACGTGCAATGGTACCATTAGACCCTGCAAAAGGGTCGTGTTACACAAATCCAGTGCGCGACTACGATAGCGATGATGGTGTAGACTGTATATAAAAGATAACCGCATGGGAGAAGGACTAGGTAAATACAACCAGGGATGGTAGAATCTTGTGGGAGCGCCAAAGATCCTACACCTCAACTTCGGACGAGGAAATAGAACGATGACAGAACCGATTACATGATGTAACAACGCTCAACTGTAACATAATGATAAGTTCATTCCACTACATGGCAACGGAACCAAGAGATATACCTACGCATGACGGGTTAAGTGAGGTAGATGATTTCCTACACAAATTTGAAAATGAAGTACCGAAGCGACAACATTTCGATGCTTTAAAATGGGTATTGCGCGCTACACCCAAAAGATGGTGGGATATGCACCAAAGGAGTTTTGCAGACTAGTGCAAGTCCAAAAGGATTATTCGCATGTGGTTCAAAAAGCATCTAATGTGAATGAAAGCTAAGAATGACAGATGAAACAACTTATGTGCCCACCTTTCAAGTTGGATACGGGTATTTGGTGTGCAACCTGCACAAAGGCACACCATCCTCGCGATAGGAAACATGGCCCATAAATAGGAACGGGCAAGACAATGGCACAAACAACCCCTCCATTTGGGACTAAGAAGAATGGTAAGACCAAGCACGCAGAAGCTTTTGAAAAAGTGCACGAAGCACTGAACACTTTACACCAGGTGAAACAGGCTGACTAGGACCTATGTGTGCCAACGGTTCACTGGGCATATAGGAGCATGTGCAAAACCCTAACTGGGTAGGTACCCTCAAAGCTAAAACATGAAGTGTATGTTGCCATCCCGATGAAGTATGAAAATATTATCTCGTTCATAGTAGCACTAGTAGATACGATGGTTCGTGGAGTCTGGAAAGAAGGAATCATAGAGCCACCGGAAACAGAATGCATGGGACTTGAGGAAGAAATCCAACAGGGAAGCCTTAGATTCCATGAACTTGAAAAATAAAGGGCACAATGATGGAAGAAGAGTGCTCTGGCGGACACAGAAGTCAAAAAGATGGAGGATGAAATAAAGAAAGATTTTCTCGGCAAAAATACCACAATGGGAAGGCAGGGTGCATACGATCATGATGATAGGGTTTAGGCCTATTGCTACAAACTGATCAATCTAATGCCTTGGCTTAGACTGCTTCTTGCTAAGCATAGAGACCAAAGTAGCGTGTCGGAAATAATAAAGTGCATGATGCCAACCATTCTAGTAAGAGGTGCGAATTCTCTAGGAAACATGATGAACAACAGGATGGAACTGTTCATGGGTGGTGTGACCACTTGACTAGCTGACAAAAGGATAGTCTTAGCATTCCAGGAAGTTGGTGTTAGGTAAACTTTGACTCAGGATAGAGTCAAAAGTTGACGAGGTTAAATAGTGATGGTTTTGGGGCACATGGTATTGTGCACCCATGGTATTCTGCCCGTGGTATTATATGTAATGGAGCCTATAAAAGGCTGGAAGGACTTCATTGTAATGCATGGCCTGGAGGTGAGCGGTGAAGGCTCACTTGGCCGGATTGGCCAGGGTTTTGGCCAAGGAAAATGAAATTTCATTATGATTGGGTTTTTCCCCGGATTTGGGGTTTTCCTAGATAAACATGTGTATTTATGTGTTTATGGTTATTGCTGGTTAATTTTATATTTATTCCTCTCAGTAATTAATTTATGTTCTTGGGTAAATTTCTTAACAGTTGGAAGGGAGCATGGGACTCTAAACTATTCTTCCCTAGAGCTACATGATAATGGAGGTGCGTGCATAAACAAAGAGTCACAAGGTCCGCGAACATGCAAGGGTGGTTGCGCTGCCGCGCAGGTTGACCAGGAAGTGGCCATTGAAGTCACTACTCATGATGGTATGCTTGACTTGAGGCCAAATGGAGTGGGCAACAGGCATTTAAGAAGTAATTTATGGGCAAAATATGGGAAAATATGCCGCCAAGGGAGCATTAATGGACTGGATTTGGGGGGAACAACCAAATTCAAATTCCAAAAGAGCTATAAAATACAAAGGGCTACCCAGCAAACAACACTTGGCATTTTTCAAATTGAGTGATCAAATAGAACCCTGATTGTCGTGTGCCAAGTTTTGATTGAGCCCCTAAATTCACGAGTGCTAGATTTCCAGACTAATATAATGAAAACCACTAAGGATGTTATGGAAATAATAGAACTATCTACTGAGGAGGCTATGTAGGCGTTGGCTATAGGAGATGCTCCGGAAAGTGCTAGAATTGTGGCAGAAATTCCGAAGTCACCGTGGATGCCACGACCCAAGAAGGAAAAACAAGCAATGTTTCCTGTGCGTGTGTCCCCGCAGAACCCGCTGCACACCAAGCTATCAATGGAAGAGAAGGGGTAAGAAATCATGATAGAGATAGACGAACAAGACGAATCTCTGCAGGATCTTATCCTCGTAGAAGCGGAGGATGAAGGCATGGAGGTGGATGTTCAACCTACACACTTTGCAACAAAATTGCACGCCTATGTCCCCCCATGGAAATGGAAGGTGAAAGTGCCCAAGGACCTGGATGAGACCAAGAGCTCACTCTAGACCCCACTCCTCCTTAATTGCATTATGTTCGAAGTTATGCGCCTGGGTTGCGTGCCGAGCTTGAAATTTGATGATTGGGACCTTGTTGACTAAGAGAAGTTTCATCATCTTGAGACTGGAAACCTTATGAAGCAGAACACTACGGGGGGGATGACAGCATTAGAGCTATGGAAGTGGTTGCGTGGAGTGAAAAAGGCCGGGCTACTGAACCTACTATGGGTGCCACATTTCCACCACATCCCAATAACCATTTTCATAATCAGACAGCTACCTTGCCTGGTGCATGATGCCTGCTTATGGATAGCAGAGGCCATCCCCATCACAACAAACTTGATCCATCGCATCTCCTGGCTTCTGTGAAAATGGGAGGACTCCACGGTGATATCGAAAGAAAAGGGTAGTGATTTGGCCATCACAGAGGCCATGAAGGAAAAGTAGAATCTAGAAACGAAGAAAAGGGCCTATCCCATCTCCAGCATCAAGGACAAAGCAGTACACGTGGCCACCCAAATCCTCGCAGCAAATGTTATGCACAAGTGTCGTGCAGGCAAGGTATCTACGCCAGTGGTCACACTGGCGAAGCAGTGCATGGAGGGGGTCCAGTTTAACTGGTCTGAATTCCTCTACACAGAATTTTCAGAGAATTGCCGCGAAGCCCAGGAACACTGTAAAATGTTCCACTATGCATGGTTATTGCTGTCCATAGTGCTCGTAGCTAGGGAATTGATGGAGGATAGTGAATTCCCCATAATTGATAGAGATTTACTGGAGGCCACAAAGTACTCTTTTCCCTGGGCCACGAAGGATGCTCAAAGGGTTCACAACTACAAGATCTTCTGGGTGCTCATGGAGGCAGACCTCAGGATGTGGATCAACCGTAAGCTGCGGTTGTCACCCATTGTCTACACTAGTCTACAGAGCTTTGCAGAAAATAAAGTAGACATGCATAACATATATATCAGGGCACGGAAGGACCCAATGAAATAGTGGACAAAGTTACCCTATGTAGCCATTAATGATGCCATTTTCAACATCCTGGAGGCATGGTTGTCAGAGTGGCGCACCCCAGACATCGTAGAGATCAAAGGATTGACAGCGCAAAGAAGGAAAGATGAGGCAAAGTTGCACATCGTACATTTGGCCGAGAAACAATGGAAGGAGGCAGTGACAACAAAAGTGCAGGTAGTGCGAGATGTGGCACAGAAGGCAGTCAAATAGGAGAAGGCCGCAATAGGAGTAGTAGCACAAGGGGCAGCTACGAAGGCAGTCAAGGACCGAACAACACATGGGCGGGAAGCAGAGGAAGCAGAGAATGAAGAAGAAGGCACGGACCCACAAACCACATCAACTTAGCTGAAGCACCAAGGCCCAATAGAGTAGGCAGGGTCACGTAAGAAGAGCAAGGCTTCGAAGTTGTCCATTAACCCAATCAACTTGATTGAGGGTGATCTACATGACATGGGCGAGACAGTGCGTGATATCACCTTTGAAGGTCTCCAATATTTTATGCAGGACAACCAGATTGTGTTAGGGGCCCTCAAAGTGCAACTGCAGGAATTACAAGTGTGCCCTCCTGAGGTTGGTACCCTATCGACCAACCTCGCAACTCGCTCAATAGTAGTAGAGCTGATGTTGCGTGCATGGATGACGAACACCATTGTGTTACTAGAAGGAGAACTAGTACCATCGAATGAGGTTGATAGGCCTTTGTTTAGCATGCCAAAAGGTCTCGGTCTCAATATAGCTGCACTTCGACGTGAGACTTTATATGGGCTGCAGGATGGGATAACTATAGAGTTGCGAGCTAGGGAGAGCCATGTGCTCCAAGTTCTCAGTGAATAGAAGATAAATATATAACAAATAAGCTTGTAGGGCAACGAATTAGTATCGCAGAATCATCGATTCATATAGGTGATAGACGACGCTTGCAGAAGTGTCCCAGAGTTGGCCATCCCTGTAGACATGCCAATAAAAGCATGGATCCATAGGTTAGCAGCAGGGGTTTGCGAGTTGAAGGGAGGAATGATAAATGTTTAGTTGGAGCTAAACCTTCAAATCATAGAGATGTGGTTAAAGGTGAAACCATCCACTCCCATGGAAGTCAAAGATAGCGCACTAGTGTTATTATAGCGGGATTGGAGGAGATTAGAGGTGCAGTGTGACACTCTACAAACTTTTTGGAAGAATCACTTAAGGTCCTCACAACTCTGCAGGAGGACCCCAATATCCAACACTTAGAGACAGAGGTGTGAGAACTCCAACAACAATATGACAGTTTCCGAGGTACTATGCATATGATGGTCCTTACTTAGAAGCTTACGAGGATGCAATAGGCCAAGGCACTGAAAGAACAATTGGACATGGCACGACATAAGGAAGTAGTCTTCAAGGCGTGTGTCCAGTGTTGGATCGATAAGGCCTTCACCATCACAACAGATATTGAAGCCAGGCTCATACACATGCAGGGGATGTACACATTGAAGCAGAGAACCACTCTTGACACATAAGTCTCAGAAGAGCGCATGTAGTAGGTCCCGTAAATAGTAGTTCAAGAATAGTTGGCGAGACTTCGCTCAAAGATCATTGCACTGACAGAGTGACTCGACGGCGAGTCACGATGTTTATGTTGGGGGCTTGTTGAGGATGGAATCCCCCCAAGGCATGTTTTTGACTTGAAACCCAATTTTTGATCGAATCTTGTTGTAAAGCTCTACGAATTGTGGGTGCGAAGCGTGAAAGTATGATAGAGTCATAGGGTTGTTCGCCCTAGTTTTTTTATGTAGTGTCAGATGGATAGGCCTACCCATGGTCTGCAGTCCATGAGATTGCAGAAATAGAGCAAGGCTCTAAGTAGTGAATAACAGAATAAAAGGAAAGAAATGACGAAAAGTCTAAGTTATTGAGTCACAGGTCAAAGTGTGTCTTTATGTCGTAGAGTAGGAGAAGGCCCTGTAGCTAAGTGCACAGAGGACTAGTAGTCTGTAGCTGAGTGTGCAGATCCCTGTAGCTGAGCACGTAGGGCGGATTCGAGTCTATAACAAAGGAAGGAATTAATAAAGAGAATTTTGATTATAAATTTTGTGTATCCATTCTTGGGTTGATACTTGATTGATATAACTTGCAATTATATTGCTTATTTACTGCTCACATCTGTATCAATGGTTTATGCTATTAAATATAACTTAAATCACTCAACTAACTAAGATTGGAAAATACGAGTAAGATCTTGGGTAATAACACTGAGTGTGGCATTTAGCCTATGAGTAAGGGTTGTGCGAAGGCTAGATATCAAGCTACTAGGTGCGGTAAAGTGCACGAGCAACTTGCGCGCAGGGCCAAACCTCAGACCAGTTGACCTCATCAAACATCTGCACGGTGTGGAAACCTGGCTCTAGCACCCTCCCATACTACTTCAGGTGTTTGCGCTACGCAAAGTATTACCAAAAGTTGCAGTACTACCAGGATTTGTTTAGCTAATTAACTCTGAACCTAGGTCAGGCCATAACAAGCCAACAATGCAGATTTGGAGTATGCCCTGGAACAATGAGCTAGTAAATATTCATTGAGAGGACAAGTGGCATGGGATTATAACGATGTACATTGGATGGAAATTTGAATTTGCAGTGGATTATAGACTACCTAGGAAGGAGGTGAATCCTGGTATTAATTTGAGGATGGAGGTGTGAGCCTCTGGATTTCCTTTTTACGAATACGAGACGCGTATCCTTTATTTGTTAGTTAAGAAAATGTGTATATGTGTATATGTGTATATGTGTATATCATTTTAAATACTGTAATGAATTGTGTTATAAAGCTCCAATATTTGATACGACTTTTATCTGTTCATGTTGCCATGATGTTTTTCCTTTGAAAGGGTCATTCATTGTAAATACCTCAACGAGTTGTGTTATAAAGCTCCACGGGCAGTATGTTTTGTTTTCAGAAATCATGTTGGTTATAGGTGTCAGTAACTACATCATACTGCTTGCAGGTACCGACTTTCATGTATGATCTCTTCACTAATTTTGGCATGCATGGCACATGCATGTGATTTGTTCGTTATGATTTGTCAATGACATGGTGGATGGTTCAGATTGATAGTGGATTGACCAACCTTGCCATTTCCTGGATAACCGCGGTGATTGTGGCTTTACTTTCATTGCTTTGTTTTACTTGGTTCTTATGTTTCATTAGCTTGTGTTCAGTTATTAGTCCTAGAAGCCCTGGTTGAATAAATTCTCTAGAAACCCTATAACGGATTAGGTTGACTTACTAGTTCTCGAAGCCCTGGTTGAACAAACGCTCTGGAAGCCCTATAATAGCTCTGGTTGAGTTACTAGACCTAGAAGCCCTAGTTGGACAAATTCTCTGGAAGCCCTTGGTGGGTTGAATTACTAGTCCTAGAAGACTTGGTTGGAAAAAATGCTATGGAACCCATGTATAAGTTGTGGGTTGAGTTACTAGTTCTAGAAGCCTTGGTTGGCAAACACCCTAGAAGTCCTATGTAAGTTGTGGGTTGTGTTACTAGTTCTGGAAGCCTTAATTGGACAAACACTCTGGAAGCCCTCGAAGTCTTCGATGGATACCAATCTGATGGTGGTTTTTGGTGATGTCCACCATGAGGAGGAATCACTATTTTATGGGTTGAGGTGGGTGGCCTTTAGAAGCCCTTGATGAGTTTTGATTGATATGTTCTCTAAGATCCTACATTCATGCTTGGAATATGACACGGGGATGATTAGCTAAAGAGAGTATCCATATACCAAGATAGAGTGTAATAGCCCTTGTGCAAATTCCATGTAAAAATATATAAATACCACAGATGATTGGACACATATTCTAAGCTGAATGGTGGCATATAGGACATCCTAGTGGGTGTTCAATTGGTTGTTTATGGTTAAGGAAATTGGCAAAGGCAATGGCTAAAGCATTAAAGAGGCAAAAAGGTATTTTGGCACATTTATTTATGAAAATAATGGAAATTATGAGAAAAAGGAGGTGAAAGGTCACAAGTTTCATGTGAGGAGGAAAATGAGGGAAAATAATCAAAAATGAAGAAAATAGAGGCCTCATGCATAAAAAGGCTTCTAAGGATCAATTGGAAGGCTCCTTCATTTCAATTTTCATGATAGATGTTAGATGATTAGTGTGGTTATATTCACATGTGTTAGATAGTCAAGAATGATATAACCTATAGTTGTATGCATCGTTATTGTCATTTTATGTTAGATAACTTGATGACTATGTTGTATGTGGTTGATGAGTATGATATATATGTTATTGTTGTTTTACATTATTAACTTGATGATTAGGGTCATTTCATTGACATATTGATGTTACAATTTTAATTGGTCATATGTGTGATGGTTATGCTCATTGCCATGAATATCTTTATGTTGTATGTATTGTGTTAACCTAGTTTGACCTATGCAGAAGGTTATGGTTGTGATATTTGGGTATTAACCGACATATTTGTGAGATGGTGTCATACTAATCTAGATTGACATTGCATATGTATATGAGTTTATGATGTGAACACGTTAGTTAGATATTGTTATGGATATCATGAACTTATGAGTGCTTGAGCTGATGTCTTGTAAATTTATATCGTGCTAACTAGATTGATTGTGCAGACAAGATCACCTCCCCTGAGATACATTAAGGTATGAGTTGCTTATATCATATATTTGGTGCTTGAATATTTATTGTGTCATCTAGTTGATTTATTTAACATTATATGAATGTTTGATGAATTACATAATATAAGTATGTGTTCAAATGATCTTGTTTTAAGATGAGTGTACTAAACTATATGTGTTAAGACAATTGATATGTACTTTAGTATAGTAGGTGATAGTTGTAGTATTATGACTGATGACTATGAGTTCACTGTGGATTATGACATGATTGTTAGTCTTTGTAATGGTTGATTTCAAATTAATAGATATGATTGTCTTGATATTTGGAACATGTGGTTGAAATGTGTGAGCAGTTGCAGGGTAACATGATTGGTATTAGCATGAGAAGGTAATAGTTGATGTGTTTATATAACTAATAGTTGGGTGGTGTGACAACATATAGTAACCCTTGATTCTAAGAAGATAAAAAGGTAAAATAAAGGAATTGGGTAAGAATTGCTTTGGATATGTATGGAAACCCTAATTTCAAATGAATGAGTGCTTTTCACATAGGCAGTCTTCTTAACCTTGATTTTGTCTGACATTATGTGCATATGTGATATATTCATGAACATGCAGTTGACATGTATATTATCTAGCCTTTAGCTACACGTGGATCTGTTAAACGATTAGAGTCCCTTGAGATATTTTTTGGATGTGTTCAGTTGAAAGAAACGTTCTTGTCACAATTAGATGAGGTAATTGGTGTATTGTTATGCTTAATTATACCTTGACAGTTATGTGTTTATGGTAGCATGGTGCAGGGAGTTGCATGGCAAGACTGGTTGCCATGAAATCCTGAAGATGGCTCAAGTTGAGCTTTCCTTGGAAACCATGGGGATTGAGTCATGGTGTTAGTCTTGTGATTTTGGTATTTTGAGCTTGATTTATAGTTTTGTTTATGTCTGATACAAGGCCTTGCCACTTTGTTTTAGTATCATATCGTTATGGGCTTTTGTGGTCTTCTTCTTGGTTTTTTCTTGTCTTCTCTTTTATTCTTTTGAGTCTGGGAATTGGTTGGGAAAGAGGAAAGTTGATGGAGTTCGGGGAGAGTTGTGTGGTACCCAAGAGGTAATGTATTAAGATTCAGATGAAGCTCAAAGCATGAGTAAGCGTAGGGGAAGGTAAGACTATGACAGTCGGTTGGACTAGCTAGGTCCATTGTGGTAAATCGATGGTGCAGCAATAGTCATGAGAAATCTAACAAGAAAAGGTAAAGTAAATGGATGCAAGGAGTCATATGCCTTGGCTATGTTGGGAACTGTTATTCTCAATGTTGCACATGTGTTTCATGAATAAAGGAATTTCTCTTAACTTATATGTTATGTTGTCTAGTAATTATGTTATGATCATGATTATGTTGATGTTTATATATCTAAACATGAATGTATGTATGTCGTTGTCTGACAAGATGATGATTGTTTTATGCTAATGATTATATATGTATGTATGTATGTATGTATCTATCTATGTTGTTATCTGATAGGGATTTCCAGGGACCATTATTGTGAAGGAATAATTTCTTTTGCAACTGAATAGCATGAAGATGTTCCTGTTTCATGAGGAATCAAGTGGGAAGAGTAGTCATGAAAAATATACAAGGTCAATATCATGTGGTTATGAGTTGATATCACGTGATTATTATGGAGTACCAAGGAAGGTATGTTTCGATGGTTATTTTGGTGTCTTTTCATTAGAACTCAAAAGCCTTTTGCATTGGAAATTTAGATAATGATAAGCATTTATAACGAAACACGAGAGATTAATGAGAAACATTGACAATCATCATTTCTATGTGCAGGAGGGAGGAAAAATGGAAGGTGTCCATTCCAAAGGTAATGACAAGGATGAGTTATCTGTTGTCCCTTTGACGGGAGACTGGAAGCAAACCAGATCAAAACGGATCAACCCAGGAAAGGACGCAGAGATACCAGCACGGAGCAGAAAAGGAAAGAAGTGATGCAGTATTAATGATTCTGTGAATCCCTCAGGATCTTAGATCCTGAGGGATCACTAATTTATCTATTTTATGTATCTAGATATCTCCGCCATATTCCTTATAAAAGGGGTAGCACTGTTGGCTACAAAGAGGATGATTTTTATGTAATTTCTTTTAAGGAAGATCAGAACTATGATCCTTATGCCCTGTTGAAGATTTGAGTTCCTGTAATTTTATTTCATGCCTTAATACAGACTTGTTTACTCTTTTATCTTTGAGCCTGGATCTATCTTAAGCAGTGTACCCCTGGAGGCTAAGGGTCCAGCCCTGGAGGACACTTGCTCTTGTACCATTACGCGTGGTTTCTGTGTGGTTTGTTCATAGACGTAATCTGGTAATCTGCTATGTTTTAAGAATATTATATTACATGCTCTGTTATGTTTAACTTGTCTCATGTTCCTGAAACTTTATATTGACATTGTGTCATGTTACCAATCCTTTAAGTGTTGATTAATCTCTACAAGACACTGTCACTCTAGTACAGAGTTCATTACGATTGGGTTTAGAATTATAACAAGTTATCTTGAAAGGTCTGTTTTCACATGATTATTGAATGTTACTGTCCTTCATCTTGAGATGCAATCGTATGTGTTTATTTAGATCAATAACAGAAGCAGATTGAGTATGTTGTGTTTCTAAGGTTTTGATCGGTAGTGTTGTTCCATCATATGTGTACATCTTTTGAGACTGAAGGATTGATGTTTTGATTGGAGTGGTTAAATAGAATTACATCTTGAGGAACTTGGTTACTATTTATTTCAATTGATATTCCATTTCCGAATTGTTGTTCCATTTTATTCGTTGTTCCATTTCAATTGTTGTTCCATTTCCAGATTGCTAATTTGTTGTTTCTTAAGGATAGTCTCAGGTAGTAGTGAGCCCCAGCATCTGCTATTTGGCTCCCAGACCTTTGATCTGCTCCCATCAGCTATGAAAGGGATGGGTTATTGCTACCGAACCCTTGGCTGATGTGGTGTTCTATTTCATTGCTATTTCCTTTACTTGTTGTTTCATTTCTATTCATTAAGGACACTTTCAGGCTGTAGTGAGCCCCAACATCTGCTATTTGGCTCCCAGACCTCTGGTCTGTTCTCATCAGTTACGAAAAGGATGGGTTATTGCTACCAAACCTTTCGCTGATGCAATACTTGGTGTGATTTGGTCTTTTGAAGTAGTTAAGTTGTAGACTCGCATTAATTTACTTTCGTAGCTTTTAAACAACTGTACTACAAGCATTACTCTGGCGAGTGCTAAGCCTCGGACTGAGACACTCTTTGAAATAACCAGACGTTCCCAGATTTACATATTATTGTGAGGTAACTAGAGGTGAAAGAGACCCTTTTTATAGCTCTACATTTTGGCGCCATTGTCGGGGAAACAGTGTAGCCATTTGTTTTTTTCAGAGTAGTGTACGAACCTGCTAGGGAATATTTGGGTTTTGAAAATGGAAGGTAAGAACCTATGTGCAGAGCATGTAAAATCCCTGCTCCTTTGCCCGCTTTCCTGCAGATTTGCTACTATCTTCTTAAAACTTAGTAGTTAAATTGAGTGCATGACTAAACAGAAAAAGTCAGAGAAAAATCCCAAACCGTTACCAAAGCCAGAAAACGCTAAGGGACCGGTGACCCTTGGTCAATCAACATTCATAGACGAAATCTATAAGAAAGTCGAATCTCAGCCTTTAGTAGGACCTAGGAAAGTTACCTCCAAACAGCCTACTAGTTCCCTTCAGGCCTCAGGCTCACAATCTGAAGCCTTTGCTAAGGTGCATAGTCAGACTGACGAACAAGACTTTCAAGAAATTGAAAATTCTATTCCAGAACGAATGTAAGAAGGGAATCTCAGTAATCTTTGTGAAGGAGAAGGGGAAATAGGGGAAACTGAGGAGCCAAGATCTCCTCCTAGGATAACTCAACCATTGAATAGCCCAGACAAGGGGAGCATGGTAAAAATTATTATTGAAGACACCCTATTTCCTTAGACAGAAATCCCAGATAGAGGAAATGCTATTAAAACTATTCCTGTTGAAAACATTCCTCCTCAACCTAGAAATACCCTCTTAGATATTCCAGAAGGTTATTGCCATATATTTGACCCAATGGCTCAAAATCCGCCAAACACCCAAACCTCTACATTACAATACCCCATAGTGGATTTTGCAACAAATGCCCCTATGAAAGAAATCCCCCTTCAACACATCCCTACATTTCACAGACTTACATCAGAGGACCCGAATGCAATCTTATTTGAATTTGATGTACTGTGCAGGGGATATGATTACACCACTGACCCCTAGAAACTAAAATTGTTCCGCTCCACTCTGAAAGGGGCAGCTTTAAGATGGTTTATGGGATTAGGTGGTGGAGTTATAAATAACTGAGAACAAATGAAAGAATCTTTTCTAAAGAAATATCAAGACTACTATAGGTCTAGAGAACTAAAAGATGAAATATTTCAGATGATAGCTAGACCAAATGAAACATTAGAAGAATATGTGGAACCTTTCCAGTATAATTTGCAAAGATCCCCTTATGCATCGCTACCTTTGCCTGATAACGTGTTGAAAACAACATTAATAAGGGGCATGAAAGAACAATGTATTGAAACATTAAACATTATGGGGAAAGGGGATATTTACCAGGAAAGTTTTGCTGACATAATTGATCTATGTATTAGCAGTTCGAGAGGCAGTACACGAATCAAACCAGCAGAACATGATCGATTTGCACGAGAAAACAAAATTTCATCAGAAGGAGTAACACATGTGGAAATTGGAAATTTATTTGAAAATTTTAAAACTGATATACTAGGAACACTGACTACACAATTGGATGTTTTGCAGGCTAAGTAGAAAAAAATGGTGGCAAAACAGATTTTGGCATTCTTCTGCCCCAGGTGCAGGAAGAAGCATAGCCATAAGGAGTGCCCACTAGATACAGTTCAGACATGCGCCATTTGTACAAGGGATCACTCTATAGAGAGTTATCCCTCATTACCTGGACTGAAAGCGGTATATAAGGAAGCAGAAGAAGAACCAGAGGCAGTATATCTACTCAACCAGCGTCGTCAGTGGTAGCCGCGACAAACTGGTATGTTTTCAGACCTAGCTTCTTCATTTCAGTACCTGCAGTACAATACTCAACAGTATAATACATGGCAAAGTCAGTTTCAACCCCCATTTCCAAATTGGTCATCACAGTCATACCCTTCCGCAAACTCGTGGCTAAATCAGACAAGCCAATCTGGTTGGTCGAATCCTCCTTATCCCCCACCATACTGGCAAAACAACCCATACCCACCACAATGGACTCCCCCCACTTCACAAGGTTCAGTATGGTAGACTAACTGGCAGAGACCAACACAGCGGCCAGTAGGAAATATTCCTTTCCCTCAACCTACACTGCCAGCTTTACAGCAAAACCCCCAATCTAATCTGAGACACCAACTCCCAGCCTAGCCCAATCCCAATCCAAATAATAGACCAGTCCAAGCACTCCAAATTTTAGAAACACTAGAAGAAGGACCCGATCTGAGGGAGTGCAATGATCTTCAGCTAAGATCTGGGTGCATTATTCAAACAGAGGGAAATAAAACAGTTCAGATTGAAGATCAGTTACCTAGAGAACATTTGTCACAAGAAGAGGATGTAAATGGACAAAAAACTCAGAATCAAGCAACTACATCCTCTCCCCCGTTCCCAGAACGTTTAGTCATACCTCGACCTATACAACAACCTAATTTCGACATTCTGGGAGAATTACAAAACTTGTACATAAAACTTCCATTCCTTCAGGCCATTCAAGACATCCCGATATACGCTAAAACTATTAAAGAATTGTGCATAAAAAGACTGAGAAGGAATGTAATAGATAATTCAAGAGTTCATGTAGTCGGCACTTTATCTGACTTATTATCAGGAAAGGAAACACCTATTAAGTATGAAGACCCAGGAAACCCAATAGTAACTGTTCAAATTTATGGCCAAACCTTAACCAATTCCTTAGTTGATCTTGGAGCTGCAATCAATATATTGACAACTGCCACTTGCCAAAAGTTAGGTATTACATTTGCAGAACCCACTTCAACTTTTCTAGAATTGGCTAATCGATCTGTGGTTAGGCCCGAAGACATACTGCATGATGTCATGGTCTAGGTTGATTCCTGGGAATACCCAACTGACTTTCTGATAATAAACCCTAAAACCCGACTAGATGGACATCCATTGATCTTAGGAAGACCTTGGCTCACTACCGCTAATGCCTATATCGGCTGTCGGCAAGGGATCATGATCATAACCAAGGGGGTGGATATCAAGAATTTAGTACTATATCCCCCAGCGCAGCCAAGCATCACAATAGTTAAAACTAATAGGCACCCTGTATCATATCTTACTGACAACATTAGATCTCCATTAACTATACAAGAAGTGCTAGAGTTCAAAGATCAAACAGAAAATGATGCCATCAACAACTTTATTAGTCAAACTAAACTCACATCTCGTACCTAGTGTCATATGATAAAAGCAACATTTGATAACGAAGTAGAGGAGGAACCTCTAAAAGATGTGCATGACCACACAATCCCTGTCACTTCAGTTGCACATAGTAAAATTGTGGAAATTGAACCTGGAAAGACCTTAAACATTAACACCGACCTTACACCTGAACAAGAAACAAAACTCATCCATATTTTAACAAAATATAAAGACACATTTGCATGGGATTACCCTGATATGAAAGGAATTGATCCTCAATTGTGTACACACCACATCTACATAGAAAATGATGCAAGACCTGTTAGACAGCCTGAGAGAAGACTAAATCCTCATCTAAAAGAAGTAGTAAAAGCTGAGCTCTAAAAACTTCTAGATGTTCACTTCATCTACCCTATCTCTGATAGTAAATGGGTCTCCCCGCTTGTGGTGGTACTAAAAAAGAATGGGAAGTGGAGAATCTGCGTGGACTACAGAGAACTAAATAAGGCAAAGCAGAAAGATCACTTTCCTCTCCCATTCATTGATCAAGTATTGGACACTTTGGTAGGGAAGAAATTCTTTTCTTTTCTTGACGACTTCAGTGGGTATAACCAAATACAGATTGCCCCTGAAGATCAGGAGAAAACTACTTTTACTTTTCCTTGGGGAACATTCGCCTACCGAGTTTTACCTTTTGGTTTATGTAATGCCCCTGCCACATTCCAAAGGGCTATCCTTAGCATTTTTGCAGATCTAATAAATCAAGGACTGGAAGTATATATGGATGACTTTACTCCATACGGAGAGGAGTTTGATCCAACATTGGAAACACTAGAAAAAGTCCTGCAACATTGCATAGCTACCAGGCTTTGTTTAAGCCATGAAAAATGCTACATGATGATGACAGAAGGACTTATTTTAGGACACTATATTTCAGCAGCTGGCATTCAAGTAGACCCAGCCAAAATCCAAATACTTTTGCTTATTCCTACTCCTACTACTCAAACAGAGGTATGTAGCTTTCTTGGATTCTTTGGTTATTACAGAAGATTTATAGAACATTATTCACGTATGGATGCACCATTGTATGCACCAACTTGTAATATTGATTTCCTTTCGAAAGAAAAATGTGAACGTGCTTTCAATGACCTGAAAAAGCTCGTATCTATAGCCCCAGTCCTTCGGGGACCAAATTGGGATTTGTCATTCCAGATATCATCTGATGCCTCAGATACAGCCATTGGAGCGGTCCTTGGCCAGTAGGAGGATAGAAAACCATATGCAATTTATTACATTAGCAAAAATCTATCCCCTGCTGAATTAAATTATACTGTCACTGAAAAGGAATTTCTAGCTATTATACATGCTATCAATAAATTCAGACATTACATCACTGGATATCCCGTTATCTTGTACACAGATCATTCTTCTATAAAATATTTAGCAAATAAGCTTGTCACAAATGGCAGAATAACCAGATGGTTGATTTTATTGTAGGAGTTTGACATTACAATCAAGGATCGACCCGAGAAAGAAAACCCGGTAGCTGATTTCCTCTCAAGAATGCCAAAACCAGTTGATGCAACAGCAGTTGAAGATCAGTTTCCAGATTAGCATCTCTTTGTTGTTGATGTTCAAACACCCTAGTATGTTGATTTCGCCAATTACCTAGCAGTAGTTAAGTTACCAAAGAATCTAACTCCTAATGAGCGGAAACAAATTGTCCAGCGAAGTACCAGATTTTCCTGGATTGGGGGCTATCTGTTTCACACAGGGGCAGACATGAAAATCAGGAGATGCGTTCGACAAGATGAAATTTTTAATATATTGAAAGCATTGCATGACCAACCATGTGGTGGACATTTTGTTGATCGCAGGACTGCACATAAAGTATTACATACTGGGTATTATTGGCCCACAATTTTTAAAGATGCAAAGAAATTTGTCCAAGCATGTGACAGTTGCCAGAGAACGGGACGCCCTAGTCACTCGGATGAGATGCCTTTGAAACCACAGTTAGTCATCAAACCATTTGAGCGATGGGCCCATGATTTCGCGGGACCAATAATCCCACCATCAAAACAAAAAACATACATTTTGGTGCCAACAGAATATGTCACCAAGTGGGTTGAAGCAGAAGCCTTACCCAGAGCTATAGAAAAATCTGTTATACAGTTCTTGATCCATCTATTTGTGCGCTATGGCCTCCCTAGAGAGAGAATTACAGATGGAGGGCCACACTTTGCTGGGAACAGAATAGCGGCAACACTCAACAATTATCATGTTCAGCATAAAATGACCATCGCATATCACCCACAGGCAAATGGGCAAGTAGAAAGCAGCAACAAGATAATAGAAACGATTCTAACAAAAATAGTTGCATCACATAGACGCGATTGGGCTGCTAGACTACCGAAAGCACTGTGGGCTTATAGAACAACATGGAGAAGCACCACTGGTCACTCACCCTACCAGCTAATGTTCGGAAAGCAACCTATCTTTCCTATAGAATTTGAAATCTAGACACTACGAATAGCACAAGAAGTTGGGTTAGACTTAACTGAGGCACAAACTAATCGATTGCAACAGATTAATGAGCTGGATGAAATTAGGCTCTTTGCACTTCAACACACTGCCCTGATACAGCAGCAGAGAGCTAAATGGCATGATGCTCTCATTAAAAACATAGTCTTCCATGAAGGAGACTAGGCTCTTTTATATGACTCTAGATTTCAGGACTTCCCCGGGAAACTCCAGAATCGTTGGCTGGGACCATATGAAATTCAGAAAGTACATGACAATGGTACCCTCACACTGATCACTATTGATGGTTCTGGGTATACCTTTAAGGCAAACGGCCATTGAGTCCATCTTTATCGCAAACCACTTACTCGGGAGTCTTTCTGCCAACAGCTACGCCAAGATTCAGATATGGAGATCTTACGGGAGGAAGACAAGCCTCCTCCACCTGTAACTCACTAAGAAGTTTACTTTTTTTTACTATTTTTATATAAATGCTTGAATTATTTTTGTACATATTCTTACAACATGTTTGGTTTTTGCTGTTCCTTTTCTAAAAAGAACATCACTTGTGATTTTTGTTGTTCCTTTTCTAAAAGGGACAACACTTTTGATTTTTTCTGTTCCTTTTCTAAAAAGAACAACACTTGTGATTTTTGTTGTTCCTTTTCTAAAAAGGGACAACACTTGTAATTTTTGTTGTTCCTTTTCCAAAAGGAACAACACTTTTGATTTTTGCTGTTCCTTTTCCAAAAGGAACAACACTTGTGATTTTTGTTGTTCCTTTTCCAAAAGGAACAACACTTGTGATTTTTGTTGTTCCTTTCCCAAAAGGAACAACACGTGATTTTTTCTGTTCCTTTTCCAAAAGGAACAACACTTGTGATTTTTGCTATTCCTTTTCCAAAAGGAACAACACTTTTGATTTTTTTTGTTCCTTTTCCGAAAGGAACAACACTTGAGTATTTTTGCTGTTCCTTTTTCAAAAAGAACATCACTTGTGTGTTCTTATTGTCTCCGAAAGGAATAGCACTGTTTGATTTCTGCTGATCTTTTTCCAAAGGAACGACACTTGTTTGATTTTGTTGTTCCTTTTAAAAAAAAGGAACAACACCGTTGATTTCCACTATTCCTTTCTCCAAACAAAAAGCTGTTGTTGTGCCCTTCCTTGAAAAAATCACTACTCATATGATTTAGAAGAGCTTGTTCCTTCTTAAGGATGCTTAGTACTAATGCTCTTTCGAGTCTTTTGGAATACAGCTATCCACTTATGTGATGGAAACAAAAACACAGTATACAGAAATCAGTAAATCATAAATCGGTATCTTTATAAGTAACTGCCCTGAATTGTCGAAAGGACGCAGGGAAAAGATATGCTTATTTATCACCTTTTGTTTCCATTGTTCTACTAACTCTGTTCTGATTGGTTATCTCTATCATGCTGATTCCTTTTTACCTACTTTGGTTATCATTCGGAAATAAGATAAAAGGGTCTATACCTTCCTATCGGGATATCAAGACTTGTTCCACCATTCCTACTCTTAAGGAGTGTTGAACCACCCTTTGTGTATAAATAGGAAAGGCTCTCTATTAAGAGCAAGAAAAAAGAAGGAAGCAAAAAAGGGTTTCTAAATTGTCAAATTGCAGGATAGGGAGTCTCATTACGAGCTGGCCTACCATGATCATGAGGATGAAAGCGAAGTGGCATTCCCACTAGGGCCACCACACTTGGGAAATGGTCCAAAAGGTATATCAAAATAAATAACCCTTGGAACAGAAGGTCTCACCACGAGCCGGCCTACCCACTATTCGCTCCTTCCTCGTGAATGACATTATGACTAACTAGTTACCAAGCCTGCATAGTGGCCTAAAATTTGACATTATATAACACTTCCTAGCATACACAAAGGGCTATGGTTCCCAGGGTGAAATAAACAACTCTGCCAAGGTTATGGGCACCTGTCGACAGTAGAGCTCTATTAATGGTATTGAAGTCCTAACTTTTACACCAATAGGTAAGGAGATTATATCCTCTTGTTTCTTATAACATGATAATTAATTATATAATTACCCAACCATATAGCGCATGACTATCTATTATCACTAATCATTACAGAGCTAGTGACAGTGACAGCATGAGACTCACTATTTATGGCAAATGTCTTATACCCGAACTTCCATCAACTCACCGCAGTCCCTTACATATTTAAATCGATCTAACTTTCTACCTCGATTTCAGTAATAGGCTATTTTTGCGGACATGGCATATTTTCATAAGCTGTTCCATAAAGTCCTCATGGCAAAATAGACGCTGCTCCTTTATTTGACGGCTGGGATAGCCTATCACATTGCGGGGGGGGAGGTAACCTCATCATTCCCCAAAGCACGTGTCAGTCCGTTATTCGAGAAGATTTTCTACTCGAGCATAGCACGGATGGTATGATCATTTGCCATTTTTGTTTTCTTCTGCATGAGTTGTTGTTCGAAGTTGTTTCCATTGCATACGCCATTGCATTTGAATTTGAACGAGGAATACGCCACCAGCTTCTTTGCGTTTCAATGAACAGCTGTTGTTCCTTTGAGAATTTGCAGTGAAGCTATGGGAGGAAGGTCAGTCTGCCGAGAATCGTAAACATTAACTATTTCGGCTACAGCTCGAAGAATCTTGAAGAGAGCAGGATGGTTGACCTATCTCAACTGCCTGAATGAGTCTAATGAAACTGTAGCGAAAGAATTTTTACAGAACCTACAGGAAGAATACTCCACAGTAAGAGGAAGGCGAATAGTAGTCACTAACGACATAATAGCAAGAGTCACAGGACTACCGGCCACGGGACCAGTATGGACAATAAAGAAGGAAAGGCTACAGAAGATTTTGGAAATCTTTCAAGACGAGGGCCAGAGTTTGACGATCCAAGGAAAGGGGGTGCTACTAGCAATGCTAGGAGAGCCATGGGCGAAATTGGTGAAAATCATCCAGAGCTACATTACTTCTGAAGGCAGAAAAGACGTGGTAAGACCACGACATCTTAAATTCTTAGCTGTCTTAAAACAAAAATGTTCTGTGAATTTACCTCCATTGTTAAATTCACTATTGCATGATGTGGCACAAGTATGAAAAAGGCACAGCACGTAGAATCTGTGGTTAGCCACCATGGATTAATTCGCTTGATAGTGAATCATAGTCTCACCCAGTAGTAGAGCAGCTGAGAAGAACTAATTGATATTATCAATAAAGGGACGACCACATCTGGACGCCCGAAAAGACGAAAACGAGTTGATAGCACACCCAAACGTTCAGAGAAATGAAAGTAGGATTCTTGCACAGAAGTGAAAGCTGAAAAGCAACCTAAAAAATGACCTGAAAAGAGGAAGCATGACGCTGGTACATCTGAACAACCAGAAAAACGTAGAAAGTCGGTGAGGCTTGTAGGGTTACAAGAAGAACTGGAGAAACCCTAGGAAGGCACGAGCCAAGCAATAGAGATCGAAGATGAGCAGTCTGTGGAGACAGAAATAGAGGGAGAAAGCAACGAGGATGTAGAGCAGTCTGCAGGGACAGAGACAGAGGAAGAAAACAGCGAGGAAGCAGAGCAGTCTGCAGAAACAGAGACAGAAGAAGAAGACGTCGAAGGGGAAGAACAGTCTGCAGAAACATAAACGGAAGAAGAAGACATCAAGGGAGAATAGTAGTCTGCAGAGGCAGAAACAGAGGAAGAAAACAATGAAGAAATAGAGAAATCTGCAGAAGGAGAATAAGAACAGGACGAGAAGATTGAAGAAGAAGGAGACGAGAAAAAATAAGTTGAGTAGCCCAAGTAGGAGGAAAGAATGGAACAGCAGGGAGGAAGCCCAGTACAAGACCCATTAGGAGAAGATGAGTTGGCCAACATTTTGGCCAATATGGGCGAATATGGCCAACCCTTGAGTCCATCCAACCTCCAGGCCGTCGAAGAAAACTAGGAGAAAGACGCACCCGAGTAAGTGCATACAGAAGAAGCAGAAGTAGAAAATTTGCCCGAGAAGGTAACAGAAAATGTCGAGTAGGAGCAGCCCGTTCCTAGTCAAAAGACACCAGAGGAAAGTCCGAAGGAAATAAGGGCAGAAGAGGAATCAGCCAAAGAAACAACAGAGCCAAGCAAGGTTCTTACCCTCGAATAGCCACCTAAAGAAGAAAATCAGGAAGTTAGCCACAGTCCAACCTGCAACGAACAGCCTGCTATTCTTTCTGAGAAGTTGATGGAAATAAGGGAATTACAAAGGGAAAAGCGAACATTGTTAAATGTAATAGTCAGGCTTCGCCAGCAGATTGGGCTTCTAAAAGCAAGGCAAAGGGTGAAAGGGACCTCAAGAAGAAAAGGTTTGACCACACCAATAAGATCCCCTAAGAACAGGAGGCGGAGGACCAGAAGCCCTCCCACTGCTCAAAACCCTGACAGAAGCCAAACCGTTGTTCCTAATGAAGCAAAAAGACAAACTGTTGTTCTAATTGAAATAGAAGAGCAGACTGCTATTCCATTTGAAAAGGAACGGTAGTGGGCTGGAGTCCGTGTTAAAATTGAAAAAGATGATAAGATGGTTCAGACGGAGGCACCACCTTCGGGAGTAATAAGGGTTATGAATTCAAAGCAGCGCAATAAGAAAGTCCAAGTAAAGCTCCTAGCCTCCATGAGTGCATGGAAGAAGGACCCAAAAACAAGAACCCTTCGCCAACATTTGAAGCAGGCCCAACAAGAAGCAGAAAAGCTCAGGGAGCAAATGGTCCCCAGAGAAAAATATGAAGAATTACAGCAGCAGTTAAGGAACGTCAACCTGTATGAAAGCCAAGCTTTCGAAGGATGGCGAAAGGAACAGGAGAAATTTGCCAAGGTAACCCATAGATTAGATGTAGTTATTAAACAGATGGATACCTTGTGTGCTCTATACAATGATGTCCTAGCATGTAGAGCCCCCGCCAAAAACTATGCCCTGTTTCTAATGGAAAGGTACTTACAATTGAAAATTAAGGCTGTTAAGGCATGTGCTCCCACAGAAATTAACACTATAAATGATTTTATAAATTGCTGTAAACATTATGGGGTAAAAGTGTAAAGGTTATTGTGTGAATTTTACCTGCATAACCTTGTACTAGAACAAGAGACCGAGTTGAACCCTGGCCCTTTTGTTGGGGATATTCAATTACAAGCATTTATTTCATTTGCAGTCAATCAAATTAAATGGCTTAAAGCCTACAATGCATTTCAGAGACAAGAAAACGGATTAGATCTATGGGTAAGAGTTGAGCCTAGAGACCCAGAATAGTTATGGAGAAGTCGTCGAAATCTCATGAGGGCTCCAGGAGTGATTGAAGCATTAGGACCCATGCATGAACCAATCATTCGGAAAGGGCTTGAATTATTTTCTTCTATTAAAGACCCTGCCGTTGAAGCAACTAAATTTCGATATCGAGTATATAATTCGAACATTCAGCTCAGAGAGCCATTTAAGTATGAAAATTTTAAGCTTGCTGCTAACTGATTCCCCCTCTATGGCGAACTTTTTTTGAGGGCAGGGCCATCCTGGTTAGGATATAGGCTCCGGAGTCCAATCATTTGGCATCCTGCACCCGGATACCAAGCCCTGTATGAGATGCCCGAAGGCCAGATAAGCCATTTCTTTGATCATCTAGTTTCGCATCATGGGTGTAGGCCCCCACACGAGATTCCATCTCTAGCCTACTCCCTCACCGCTCTGCATGTCAACTACAATGTTTTCATGAGGCCATGAAAAAGGGTAAGCTGGGGGGTGTGTGGAGTACCAAGGAAGGTATGTTTCGATGGTTATTTTGGTATCTTTTCATTAGAACTCAAAAGCCTTTTGCGTGGGAAATTTAGATAATGATAAGGATTTATAACGGAACACGAGAGATTAATGAGAAACATTAACAATCGTCATTTCTATGTGCAGGAGGGAGGAAAAACAGAAGGTGGCTGTTCAAAAGGTAAAGACAAGGATGAGCTAACTGTTGTCCCTTTGATGGGAGACCGGAAGCAAACCAGATCAAAATGGATCAACCCAGGAAAGGACGCGGAGATACCAGCACAGAGCAGAAAAGGAAAGAAGTGAAGCAGTATTAACGATTCTGCAAATCCCTCAGGATCTTAGATCCTGAGGGATCACTAATTTATCTATTCTCTGTATCTAGATATCTCCGCCATCTTCCTTATAAAAGGGATAGCACTGTTGGCTACAAAGAGGACGGTTTTTATGTAATTTCTCTTAAGGAAGATCAGAACTATGATCTTTATGTTCTGTTCAAGACTTGAGTTCCTGTAATTTTATTTCATGCCTTAATACAAACTTGTTTACTCTTTTATCTTTGAGCCTGGATCTATCTTAAGCGGTGTACCCCTGGAGGCTAAGGGCCCAGCCCTGGAGGACACTTGCTCTTGTACCATTACGCATGGTTTATGTGTGGTTTGTTCATAGACGTAATCTAGTAATCTGCTGTGTTTTAAGAATATTATATTACATGCTCTGTTATGTTTAACTCGTCTCATGTTCCTGAAACTTTATATTAACGCTGTGTCATATTACCAATCCTTTAAGTGTTGATTAATCTCTACAGGACACTGTCACTCTAGTACAAAGTTCATTACGATTGTGTTTAGCATTATAACAAGTTATCTTGAAAGGTCTATTTTCACATGATTATTGAATGTTATTGTTCTTCATCTTGAGATGCAATCGTATGCGTTGATTTAGATCAATAACAGAAGCAGATTGAGTATGTTGTGTTTCTAAGGTTTTGATCGGTAGTGTTGTTCCATCGTATGTGTACATATTTTAAGACTGAAGGACTGATGTTTTGATTAGAGTGGTTAAATAAAATTACAGCTTGAGGTACTTGGTTACTGTTTATTTCAATTGTTGTTCCATTTCCGAATTGCTGTTCCATTTTATTCGTTGTTCCATTTCAATTGTTGTTCCATTTCCAAATTGCTAATTTGTTGTTTCTCAAGGACAGTCTCAGGCTGTAGTGAGCCCCAACATCTGCTATTTGGCTCCCAGACCTCTGATCTGCTCCCATCAGCTATGAAAGGGATGGGTTATTTCTACCAAACCCTTGGCTGATGTGTTGTTCTATTTCATTGCTATTTCCTTTACTTGTTGTTTCATTTCTATTAATTAAGGACGGTTTCAGGCTGTAGTGAGCCCCAACATCTGCTATTTGGCTCCCAGACCTCTGATCTGTTCTCATCAGTTACGGAAAGGATGGGTTATTGCTATCGAACCTTTGGCTGATGCAATACTTGGTGTGATTTGGTCTTTTGAAGTAGTTAAGCTGTAGACTCGCATTAATTTACTTTTGTAGCTTTTAAACAACTGTACTACAAGCATTACTCTGGCAAGTGCTAAGCCTCAGACTGAGACACTCTTTGAAATAACAAAATGTTCCTGGATTGACATATTAATGTGAGGTAACTAGACGTGAAAGAGACCCTTTTTATAGCTCTACAATTATATTATGACTATGTTGTGGACATGTTATACCAAAGGATACACTAGCAGAATGAAAGCATTGTGATCCACGACATGCTAAGACATGCATGGATATCACATGGGAAGGAGGGTTCTTTAGTAGAGTCAGTGTGGTTCTGAATGTGTGGTACTACTGTTATGCATATGTTGTATATGTTGTACATGTTGCATCTATGATTTGTGCACTTGTGGTGTTGCGTATACATATAATGTGTACATGCTATTTATGTAATGTTATGTACAAGATTGTATAAATAGGGTTGTGTGAATATTGTATACATATTGTACTGTCTTCATGATGTATATGCTATGTGTGTGCATATGGTGCTTTGTGCATGTTCGATATGTAGTTTTTTGTACAGATAATGCTATGTACATGTTGGGAATGCAATGCTAGTTACAAGTGGTGTTGCATGCATGTTGTACATGTGGTTCTATGCGCAATGTTATAGTGTGCATGATTGTACGAGTGGTGTTGTGTGAATGTGCTGTTGTGTACATGTTGTACAAATGGTGTTGTGAGTAGGTGGTGTTGTGTACATGCCTTGCATGTGGTGTTGTGTACATGTGGTGTCATGTACATGTCATGCGTGTGGTACTATGTACATGTGGTATAGTGTACACGTTGTATAAGTGTTGTCATGTACATCTGGCATTGTGTACATGTTGTGTAGGTGGTGCTTTGTACATGTAATATTGTGCATACGTTGTGCAAATGGTGCGGTGTACCAGTGGTACTATGAACATGTTGTACATATGGTACTCGCGCAACAGTGGTATTGTGTGCATGTCATACATGTTGTGTTGAGGGCATGTGGTATTATGTATGTGCACCATGTAGTTGTGGTATTGTGGCATGTGTACTCATTTTGTTCTACTTTGTGTAGGTACATGTATTGGGTGGTCTTGCATATCGGGTATAGATGGATGCACTATGTTGTACAATGGTTATAGGTATGTGTTGTATGCACTACAAGGAAAAAGGTCATTGGTGAGGGTCATGCCTGTGACAGACCTTTAAGGTCCATCACCAATGTCACATATAGTAATGGTCTTTAAAAAAGTGTTGTTGTCAATGTATATAGGGATGGTCCTTCAAGGTTTGTCACCAAAGCCATTCTCAATGACACTTTTGGTTAGGGTCATTAAAGTCCCGTTACTAATTCTCTCTTTGGTGACACTTTAGGTGAGGTTCATTAAAGGCCCATCACTAATTCTCTCTTTGGTGACACTTCTAATGACGATCTTTTATTGACCACCACCAATGCTCTTTTTACTTACTTTTGGTGACAGTCGAAGAATGTTCATCATCACTAATCATTCCAATGAGTTTTTGATGACGCTTCATGCTTGTGATAGACCTTTAAGGTTTGTCACCAATGTTGGATATGGTAACGATCTTTAAAAAAATGTTGTTGTAAGTGTATATAGTAATGGTCCTTCAAGGTTTTCCACCAAAGCCATTTTCAATGACACTTTTGGTGAGGGTCATTAAAGGCCCATCACTAATTCTCTCTTTGGTGACACTTCTAGTGACGATATTTTATTGACCCTCACCAATGCTATTTTTGGTTACTTTTGGTGACGGTCAAAATATGTTCATCATCATTGATAATTCCAATGCGTTTTTGATGACACTATGTACCTGTTACTATATTTTTTGTCAAAAGATAATGATTTAAGACCATTCTTGTGGAGTCTTTTTTGTTATGTATCCAAGGTCATAGTGGTTATAGTCAGGCAATTTGTTAAGAAGTAATTAGTATGTATAATGTCCCTAAAGTGACAACAATATATTTTTCCTATGAGTCAACACATGAACTAGGAAAAATAGTGCTATGCAAAGTGGACAATAAAAAAACACCATAAAATTAAATTAAACCATCAGACCACAAAATTGTTTGGCATGTGTTAGCATGCCTTTTCATTCGTTAGCACTCAATAGAACTCCTTGGCTATCATGCCCTCACAACTACCCTTACATTTTTTGAAACATGGGAACCCAACAAAATCCTACCTCAACTATGAAAACATCTTAACTATAACAACAACTTGACCAAGTTACAATTATTACAATTAGACTTGCCTTATTCACCTAAGAACTTCCTATAACTCATCTTAGGCTGCTCATGTATAATTTTTACTTATCCAACATAACAACTTACGAAGACAAGTCTCACATCCAACCGTGGTCATAAAATTAAACAACTAAGCAACAAGTTTCACATCTGGCACACCCATTAATCCCTTGGCACTATGTAGCACATGTTAGCATACCCTACATTTCTTGGCATGCTTTGGCACTCCCTAGCACTCCATAACACTTAGCACACCTTGTACTTGCTAGATAACACCCTCTGCCACACTCTTATTCATCCATTTCCATGCATTTGAAGCTACTGTTCCCTTGTGTTTCCTTAGAACTTTGCCCCAACACTCCCTAGCATGTGTTGGCACCACACCATGGTACTTGGAACTTCTTGGCATGCCTTAGATCTTGGCATGTCTTGGCATGCCTAAAATGCCTTGGAATTGTCTAGCATGTGCTAGTATTTCCTGGAATTCCCTAGAACACCTTGGTACTCCCTAGCTATCATGCCTTCATAGATAGCCTTACTTTTTTTGTGACTTGGGAACCCATCCAAGTCATTGACAAAATAATGTTGTGCCCAACATAAATTCTCCCTTTTTCTAAAACTACTTTATACAAACTTTATAACAACCATAGGATTGCCTACTTCAAGTACTATTGTGAACTTATCCTAACACACTTCGTCCTTGGGACACCTTGAATTCGTTGACACTCCTTAGCACACTACACTCTTATTTGTTCATTTCCAAGCATTTTGACCTAGTTCTCCCTTGTGATGCCTTGGCACTCGCTAGTATACCTTTTCACTCCTTCCTTAGCACACTTGGAACTCACTGAAAATTAATTTCCATGCATTTGAAATGAGTTCTCCTTTGTGTTTCCCTAGCACTTGGACCTCACACTCCCCAGCATGCATGGATAAAATACTTGCAAGATTTTCCCATATCCTACTATCTATGGTTTGGTTTTGACTAACCAAAAATGTGACAATTTAATCTATAATCATGGGATATGATAGAAAATTCCTGAAAATTTATTAGCCAAATATATTTGTGCCAAGTTTGAGGTCCACCAAGTAGAATTTCAAAAATTTCTAGAACCTTGTCAGCAATTCTGGCCTGGCAAAATTGTGAAGAATAGGTCTCAAAGTGCCATCTGTAACTCCATGACAATAACTACTGTGTAAAAAATGACAGAAGCATCTTTTTCAGTATGTTATGAACAAAACCCTCCTCCCGTTTTCAAAAATACTTTCCCATTTGTTAAGAATCCAAGCTTGAAGTTGGTCACACAGAAATGCAACAAATCCTAGAAGAAGCACAACAAATAATTGATTTGAAATTTTGATCACTTGAATGAGGTTTTGAGTATTGTTGAAGACCTTTTAAGAAACTTGGATATTTCCACTACACTCTAGAGCATTTAAACCATGAAAACACCTCATTTTAGCGCCTTCAAACCTGATTCTAAAATTGACTGTCTAGAAGCGCAGCAAAAAGAAAAACAAGGAAAACAAAATTATATATGTTTAACCATAACACCTGTGCAAAAAATGGAGTTAATTGTTCTCGGTTCTATTCTTAAATAAAATATCCTTTTGTTTCCCAAAATTCAACTCCATTGGTGATAAATATCTTTTTAAAATGATGATACAAACATAGTCAAAAGCGTAAAAACTCTCATGTAGCAATGGTATTTTGCGAATATCTCGCAAACTATAAATCCAAATGTGCAGAAATTTTTACCAAAAGTTAATATCATCATAATGAACCTCCACAAAAAAATTGATCCCAATTAGAGTCACAAATATCACGCACATCCCAAAATGGTTGTAGATGACGATGGCTCTTTCTCAAAAATTGCGCATCATTTTGAGATGAAATTGAGTGGGTGTTTTCATTTCATCCCCATGCATCTCGTGTAACAATTTCATGGAAAACTGGTGTGAGGTTTAAGAGATATGACAAGAACATGGTGACTAGGTAAAAGCACAATGAAAAAGAGCATCAACTTAGGGGAAGGGAATGAGAGGGATGGGAGGTAGGAAAAATTATGGGAAAAATATGGAGAATAGGTATGGTTGTTAGGAAAATTCTATAAGTGTAATTTCTCAAAAATAGTGAGAAAAAAGGGGAAAAATGTCAAAACACGGACCTAAGGTAAAAGAGCAACAAATTTCTAGGGTTTTTGGTTAAATAAGGAAATGAAAACATTTTGATGAGGGGAATGATGGATAATGGTCAATGATGGATGATGAAGGAGGTATAAGCATAAAAAGAAGACCTTTCAATCTTGAATGAAGCTATGAACCATGGAAAAGGGAAAGTGCAACAAAAACCCTAGTAGCAAAATTTTGACTCAATACATGAGGAAAGAAGCTGCAAGTATGATTGATAGGGTTTGATTGACCATGATTAATAAAATGACTCATGAAATATGGAGATGACCTACCATGATGAAATGATCTTCATTTTTTGAGTGGGAGTAGGAATGACACCTATACAATGACTCATACTCTTTTCTTTATAACATGGAAAATTTTGCTAGTATAAACCAAAATTTGACTTTTGACCTTGATTGATTTGAAGGATTAAAAGATCCTGATTACTATGGAACATAGGACCCTAACATAGAACATATAGGATGTTGATCAATATCACCAAGTTTTATGCACAACCATGATGCTTCTATACATCAAGTACCCATATGGAAGAGTCCTTATTTCATCTAGTATTTAACAAAGACATACAATGCACATGATTCCAAATATATTTCCGCATCTAACTCTTCCTACCATATCTTTAAATACATGAATTCTACTTTCAAAAGAAGAGATATTATCTAAAGATGCACATACCTCTTTCCTTCATTTTGTCATCTAGTCAAATTCTTTCATGAACTGCCTCTTCCTTTGTAGAAAATGTCTATGATGGTGCTCCTTTCTCAAGATGATAAAATACTTCAATTATTCCTTCATGCTACAACTAAACTAGTAAACTTCTTTGATACTTGCCTCCATAATATGCCAGACTCCATCTAGAAACTTCTAGTGGAATATACTCTTTCCAAGATTCCTCCTTATATTGAAGAACCTTCTCATCAAGGATCCTTGTGATCCTTTCCTGCTAGACGTCTATTTCTATAACATGCTATGCCTCCAAGAGGACTTCTCTGATGTAAAAATTCTTTGTCAATGTGTCATTAGTGAGTAATTCAACTTGTTGCAAACAAGGCAATGTCCTTATCACTACTACAATGATATGAAATATAAATAAGGATCCTTTAAAAGGGAAAGATGGTGGTTGTTAACATCTCCATGGAAATGCACAAATTTGCTTTTCAGAACTTTGATCATTGCTTTATAACATGGGATCAATGGGACTATTTACTCCTGGCTCCTTAAGCTTCAAAAAGAAGAAACATGTCTCGTCGGGACTTAGGAGTCAGGACCTCAAAATGTTGACCATTCAGAACATGTTCTAGGCATTAAGCACACTCATTCCTGCGAGAAAATAAATTCTATGCATATTCTGTCTCAAATACCTCTACCATAGAAGGACCTTACACTCTCAAAGAACAAGAGAACCAATATCCTTGTGACATCAATAATTCTAGAAATTTGTCCCAAAACTTGATTTGAATGCAGTAAATGTGTACATCAGATAACCCATGATCTTCAGACTCTCTGCACCAACATATATGAAGACTGAATCCTTAGATCGAATCATAATCACTAAACTAGATCACTCATGCCCACTTAGTTATATGCTCAAGTCAACCAAACTTGTGTTATAGGTCTCTATATAAAGGATTTGGCCTATTATATTAGTTCAAGAATACGTCACAGATTTGTACACAATACATAAATTGGACTAAACTATTTCTTACATTTGATGCCACAGAGCTAAGCTTGTCTCTAGATCCTGAAGGTCTATTTTCAACATAGCACTTTTGAACACTTTGTCAAGTATGTGAATTCAAAAAAAAATCCTCAAATAGTGCTGGCCTCAGAAATTTATATCAGAAGTTAAGCATCAAAACACTTGACCGAAACATTGTCATGACAGAGGACTTCACAAGAATGGAACTATTGTGCCTAAGATCGTTCAAAAGTATATGAGTTTTGGAACATAGATTCAATATTGATGTTAGAACTCATGTCTGTAAATTAGTGTGTATGCCAAACAATTGTCAGAGTTAGCAGTATTAGCACACAGGTATGTAAATTAGTGCTACATTATATACAACCCAACTTCCAGAAATTAAGCTATCTTTGCACAATAGACTTTCATGGATAAAGGGTCGAGCCATACCATAGAGAACATAGAAGTGTGTGTCTAGAAATCTGAAATAGTCCACGAAGTAAACCAGATCGAACAAAAGAAAAAAAGTAAACCCAAGACAATCATTAACACTTTGGCCTATCCACTTAAGAATTGCATTGAAATTTCAGAACAAGTGAATATCTATGTCAACAAGGCCATAGAGATTGAATACCTGATAGAGTTCTATCACGCGTAGTGTAGCATTTCAGGGGGGACAACAACTTTATCTCCAGGATTATTACTTGGCCGCAAAGACTTGTCAAAATTACGTTCACTGATGCTTGGGCTTGTCCTCAACTTGGATATTATACCATGTTAAATTGAGGATCACATGTTCTTTACTGAAGACATAAGCTTCAATATCTCATTATCCCAATTATTAACTCATTAGCTGAGAGATCCTTGTAACTTCTCTATAGAAGATAACCTTTGAAAGAATGACAATCAAGCATTTCAGAGTTCATATCTATCTTGTTCACAACTTCGATTGTGAGCAAGACTGTAACATTTCCATCAATTTATAGGTATTGTAACATATCACCATTTCTACTGAGGAGTATCAATGTCATACTTAATGTTGGACCATAAATAGCGATGAGGTTGAGGTGACATACATAGAACAGTACCACGCATATAAAACTATGAGGGAATCAAGAAAGATAACTTCTTAGGATTCTATTTTTTTTTTTACTTTTATGATAGCTTCAGGTCTCTCAATCCTCCATGAGGACTAATTCTTCTTGACATTTGACTTCAACATAATTCATATTCTGCTACTTAATGCTGGGCATAGAATATTTTAGGGAGACTAATTATCCTCAAATTGAGAGAGGATTGTCTTTGCAAAAATAAAATGCTTCCATTGCTTGTGACTAAAAATTTATTGAGGTCTATTTCTAGGATCCCAATGGACCTACTGTAAATCAACATCTCCACACATTGAATCACCTAATATAAGCAGTTTGAATTGTGAATATATATATATGTGTGTGTGTGTGTGTGTGTGTGTGTGTGTGTGTGTTGATCAGGTCATTATAGGAAGTGCAAGATTCATACTATCAGCACATATTCTTATCACTGCATTAGTCTCCATAGATCTTAGTGCCCTCATCTAGGAAAGTCACTGACATTAGAATTTATGAGTTTAGAATAGATTATTGTTAAGAATTTAAGTCACTCTTATGACTTTTGTTGAGTGTTACTACCATATGACATATACATCACTAATACCTCGTTCACTATGTCATGGATAATATAGCATGACCGATAATTTCCATTAAAAGTGTCTAGAGTGTAGGTCTAGAGGATACGTACAAGACTTATATAAGCCATACCTTTGAAAAATATGGGCCTTAAAGAATCACATCTGGGTCTGAACAAACTTCTTGAGAAGGTGCATATAGAGGCGATATGTAGTCATAGTGAGTTAGTACCACACCATTGTAGATCCATTTTTATGAGCCATAGACCATAAAAGAATGTATATGCTAAAGATATCATGGAAAAAGGTATAATGAGGCATTTCTAATATAGTGACGCCGAATATAGCAATGCCGGGAGCTTGATTTTGAGGAAATAAAATACTGCCTCAAGTGAACCCATAATTTCCAAGGTTAAGTGTGAATGCCAAGTCCTCTCTCTTGTCCATTACCACAATTCAAAAATGGACTTTTAATGTTCACCTTCAATCAAATTCTTACATACTTTTCCCCCAAGACCACACATTTGGGGAGCTATCCATTCACTTTTATAAGCAAATTTGTGTAAAATTAGTTTCAGTAGAGAGTATTGACAAGTTGGAAAATGATATTGTGGAGACATTGTGCTTTCTTGAAAAGTACTTTACTCCTTTGTTCTTTGATATAATGTTGCATTTGAATGTACATCTTGTATGTAAGATTCGATACTGTGGCCCAGTTGCATATAGATGTATGTACCCATTTGGTAGGTACGTGAAACTGTACTTATTATCAAGCACAACAAAAAGATGATTTTTTTTAAAGCTTTTGACATTAATTAATTATTTTTTGTTCATTTTGTAGGAAAATAAAAGTATATAAGAGTTATGTTAAAAACAAAAATAGGGCTGAAGGATGCATTCTTGAAAGCTATACTGTAGAGGAATCAATAGAGTTTTGTGGAGGATACTTGAAAGGTATGAAGCTATTGGTTCCACACATGGTCAAAATGAAGTGTGGGATGAGGAAGTTGAAGAATTTATCCTTGATGCAAAGCCATTATTTCCTCCAATTCCTTCAAAACTAGATGACATTAGTTGGGAGCAAGCCCATAGGTGTTTTTATTTCACACAAATTAAGTTGATCCATGGATAGAATAAGTAACATATTTGGCTTGTAATTTTTTGTTTATTTGTTTATAGTTTAACAAAACATGGATCCATGGATAGATTAACATATTTTAACTTTAAAAATAGTTTATCATATTTTATCAAAACACACTAACCACCATATCTATTATCCATAATTTTTGAATTAAGATATATAGAATGGAGATTGCCAACTCAATTACACAAACAAAAAAAGATGAAGCTCTATTACAGAAACTCCACACCCATAATTTTATTAGTTGGTCAAAACAACATGTAATGATATTATTTATATTATAAGTTTACTTAAAAATCAGTATATGGGAATATTGTCATGTAGGAAATTAAATATTTTTTCAGAGGTTGAATGTATGAATTCTAACTACATCTAAAAATCTAAAATCATACAGGTGGAAGGAGATTGAAAGGTGCTTCATACACTTAAATGGCTAGTGTGTGGCCCCAGGAAATTCATGAATAAGTACAAGGGATTCCTAATCAATAGTTGTAGATTCCATACAAAAAGCATAGAGAATGAGAGAACCACCCAAAATAGGGGCATGTTTATGGAAGCTCAAACAATGATGACGTCAAGTTCCAAGGATGTAAACCTTGTACTTCAAAACACAACATTTTATGGAGTGGAGAGATAAGTATCATTTTCCAACTATGATACGTGCATCTATATGTAACTCATGGATGTATCATTTGTTTGCTGACATGTTTCCTTGGCCATGTAGGACCCTAGGTGTAGGAAGAGGTTGCTTTAGCTACCACATTTAGCTTGATATATATGATCAATGTGTATATGTAATCTTCAATGTGTATTCTTTTTATTATATCACTTAAGCACTCTATTATAACTCTTTATGCTTTGGTTATGCATTCTAAGCTAGATTGTTCCACGTTGTTTCATAATTTTACTCAAATAAGTGTGTCATCTTGATGGTTTGAGGATATACTTGTCGAATTGAGTAAGTTCTAGACATCAATATTATTGTACCCCTAATTTCCTTTAGTCAAAATTTATCCCATGTCATTCCAAAGGATGTTCCTTCATTTTTGTGAGATGACAAGTTTACAATTAAGCATTCATATATTTTTGACAAGTTATTTCCCAGATTGTCATTTGTGATGAAAGAAAAGAAAAAATCAAAAGCCAAAATCATTAAAGATACACTAGAATGATGTATCTAAGTCTAAACCCTAAGGTTGAAGTGAAAATTCATGTAAATTTTATATATTGAGTTGTTCCAGAATAATAAAACCTCGTTCCCTATGTCCTAGATATAGGAAAAAGGATTAAGGAAGATAAGGCCGAGTGAATGGTAACCCATGATAATGAAACCCAAGATCACAAATGACAACTAAAAATATTGCTAATTGTTTCATTTGAACACTAAATGACTGGCATGATGAAGGAAGTATTGCAAGTAGAAATCAGCTAGCCTCAAATGAATTCCAAATTTTTGAAATATAATAATGAGAAAGGGTGGCTATTGGGTAATATCTTGGTTGATATTTCTCATTCTCTAGTTCAACAAAACATCCTTGAATCCCATTTATTTCTATTTCCACCAACATCAATCTAATAGAACAAGGGTCAAAACATAGTGTTGATGATGTAAAATAAGTTTGGGTTGGAGATCCATGTTGAATGCATGGAGCGTTGAAATGCCAAATAGAATATAAGTGGGAAAAATGTTGAGTTTATCTTCAATGCTTGTGTAATAATTTTTTTTTGTGAGGGATATAACACAAAGTAAAGGTGAGAGGACTCGAGTGGGGTTGAAAAACGAATGAAGCACATAGACATTGAGAAGAATACATTGGAGTGAGGAGGTTCCCCTTTGTTGATAATGATTATGTTTACAAAGTTCATCAAATGCATGGATGAGTGTTGCATGCTAAGTGTTGTGGGGAAGGGAAGTAATTAACACCCTTGGGTGGTTCTAATGCAAAGGGTTAGATATAATCCATATTAGATGTGAGTGTGGATCCAACACTATATCACTAATTTATGATTCCATTGATTATTGTCGAAAGATGGGCTAGGTGTCTAATAGTTTTGAGGGTTAGTTTAAGTAGCCATGAGTAAGGTGTGATATATCTCTCCCCATTTTGGCAAGGTCACAAGTTCAATTCTCTTGGTCCTTTAAGTGCAAGATGCTTGGACCTTCGGCATTGATGGTCTACCTAAGTTACCATCCATCAAAGGTGGTTAAATCTATGGAAGTTTCCCATGCATATATGTAAGTAAAATAAGGCCACACATAAGGTGCGTGCTCTCCTTGTGCTTTGATCCCATTGACACAAGCATTTATGTCACACAAGGCCTAACCTACATTGTTGGAAGACTATTGTTGAAGGAGAAACATAGAAACTTGGTGGAGAAGAAGCAAAGCTCCTTCTCATTCGGGTGTTGTATTTTGATCACATAAATGACAATCAATACTTATGGGAGTAATTGTCATTAGGAGGCAATTTTATAGGTATCATTTGTATTAGAGTTCGACGGATTTTTGTTGAGAGAAGGGATTTATGCAATAGTGTAGGAATGGAATAAACACAACCAAATCACTTAATTGTGAAAACTCTAAGATGTTATGTAATACACACCTTTTATAAAAAAATAAAATAATTATTATTATTCTCAACATAAATATCTTATTATTCAAATTATATTTTAATTAAATCCTTAAATTTATCCGCACATATTACTAATTACACCAGACACATTTCTTTTTGTAGCTAGGTGGAGCCTAGGTCACGGCCAACATGCTTTTTGGTTGGAAGAAGATTAATCTAACAACATTAGGATGCTTATCACCTATATTATGTGAGGCTTTGGTCAATCTTGAATGCCCCTTGGGAAGTTTAATCTCCCCAAAGTGATTTCCACTCGTCAGCCCCTCCCCACGAGGTTTGACCCTGTGACGGGGATTAAACCCCACATAAACTAATTGGTATACACCTTATGGATACACAAAATAGTTTAAAATAAAATAAATTATCATCTATGACTAAGAATATAGAATAAATTATTCCTCAGAAAATTTAAAAAATAAAAATAAAATTATTTTCCTCCCCTATTTACAACATTTCACAACCATTACCTAACCATGTGTTACCTCCACACACAATGTCTAATGGTGGGAAACAAAACATTTGAAAACCATTATCTGACCACCCATTACCTCTATGCACAATAGTCTAAGGGCGAGAAACAAAGTAGTTTCATGTTTAAAACTTGAATTTTCTATCAGACCACTGATTTAGAGGCCATGAAGAAAAAAAGACCCAGGTTGCAGTCTACTCATCGAGTCTTGTGCAAGATGGTTTCTTACCCATTTCCTATACTCATTGTAAAAAAGATTTTTAGAAGTCTAACAGAGTTTTCGGTTCAACCCATTACCCATAGTTTTGGTTTTTGCCTGTTACCCAAAACTGGCTTCTAAAATCAAACACTGATACCATCTCCCAAATTTAGAGTTGCTGCACTCAGTACATGACCTAAGCATAAAAAAGTTTTGATTAGTCTAACAGAGTTTTGGGTTTGACCCGTTATCCACAACTAGCTTCTAATATCAAACACTGATACCATCTCCCATATCTACCATTGCTTCACTCAATACATGACCCAAGCATAGGGCTTCTATGTATGTCTGCATATACCTATTTGGACTTGTATTCATGAGAATGAGAGAATGCTTTACAATTTAGGGTTTAATATTTCTTATCTACATGCAATAACAAGACAAAATTACCGATCTTTTGTGATCTCAAAGTGTTGGAAAATGACGAGCCACATAGACAAATCTGTGGGAAATGTTAATTCTATTTCAACAATTCAGAAGATAATTCCAAATTTTTGGGATTCTGAGATCCCCCTCCCTCTTTCAAGAGAATACCATGGGGGTCTAAAGAATAGAACCATCGACCTTCCCATTTCTGCGTTGGCTCAGAGCCACTAGATCTTCTTATTCCGAGCTTTTAACGGAAAATTAATGCATACATTTTTCTTTATGCCATGTGACAAATCCTTGCACTACTTCCAAGGATCCAAGCCCCTATATTAATAGGGGAAGGAAGGACTCTTGAATTTTTCAGTAAAAGAACAAATTCAAGGTCAAAGCACCAGTGTGAAGAGG
The DNA here is from genome assembly GCA_000404065.3 of Pinus taeda. Classification (NCBI taxonomy): domain Eukaryota; kingdom Viridiplantae; phylum Streptophyta; class Pinopsida; order Pinales; family Pinaceae; genus Pinus; species Pinus taeda. The sequence goes on along the minus strand of APFE030704994.1, from coordinate 15,695 downwards.
GGAAGGAAAGGTTCTGGCACTTGTTAATTAGAATACATGCGGGGAGAATGGGGCTCTTTGCCCTAAAAGATGTTGATCATGTAAAATGAAATAATGCTGCTTCCCTATGATTATTCCTGGAAAATGAAAATACACATAGGGTAGAATGAGGCTTTTGGCACTCAAAAATGGAAATGGCAGAAATGGAATAAAATAGCCAGCATGTGCTTACTCCTGGAAGTTGCAAGGGTCATATCCCTAGATAAGTTTTAAAATGAAGCTTGAAGTTTCATTAGTCGACTTATAGATTTCAATTTTGAATGTGACAGAAGTTGTTTAGTTGTTTTTCTTCCATGAGCACGGTGCACTTTGACTTGTGGCATATAGGTCACAACACCATGTCAATGGATCTTTTTACTATGAATCAAATTAAAAAACTACAAACCCATTTTGTTCACAAAAATCGTTACAAGTGGTGGTTGCAATATCCACAAAGTTATAATATAATTCCCTTCTCATTGAGCCCCTATTTTCACCGTATTTTGAAATATGTGCTGCCACTTGCCATGAAGACTTTTTTTTGTGTTTTTCGATGACCTAAAGACCATTTAAGTTTCATCCAGGATCCATTTCAATGGATGTAACCAACTATCTTAGAGAAAATTCATGGCCTCATATGAACCTATTTTTCCTCGGCTGATCTTCGATTCAAAATCTAGTGTACCTATTACTGATGGCAATCTAAGTGTATTGGAAACATACAAAACCTCTGCAGGTTTTCTACCAAAACAGGCTTCTCACCAACAATCGCCATTATTGGTCACATTTTGATAAGAATGCAAAGAGTCTATAGTATAGTTGGAGAATAAAATTGCTTTCTTAGTATATGGGTTTATGCCATCGGTTAAAAAGTAGGTCAATCTATTCCTAATATAAGTTGCAGCTCTCAAAAGATTCAATAAGCACGTCCAAGAACAAAGCAACCAATCTTGTCAGTTCCACGATTTCGCTTGGAAGGATATTTTCAGGCCCAATCACCAGTGTACCATCAAGTTCTTTGGCATTCTCATAAATTTCTGCCAGTACAAGTGAGATGGATATCATATGTTGTGAGGTCCTTGTGATATCTTTTAAATTGGCTTTAATCCATTTTTACATTTTTCCTTCGTACTTAGGGAAACATTTAGCCAAGTTAGAACGAAAATTAGCTAACCTTTAGGCAAAGAGACAATCAAATCAACCTCTAACTTAGGCATTAGAGCCTGAAATGATGTATTTATAGCAAAACATTTTGGTTCTAAATAAACAACAATCTGATTTGTAGGCTGAAGTGCAGAATCTCTAAGAGAACATTAGCGAGTATAATAATAAGGTATGATCCTTAAATTTATGGGTTCTTTTATTTTTGGAATATTACTTGTGTATAATTTACAAAATCTAACTTGGATTCAATGCCAGGGTCATTTTATTTTTGAAAGCTTAAAATCTATCATCCTTTGGTTAAATGTTGCCACTCAGTACTTATTAGGTTTTGAGCCTTTGGTTAAATTTTGCCACTCAGTACTTATGAGGTTTTGAGGTTTTGTATTGTTCCTTTGACTATTATGTATCATTTTTTCTTCTAGACCTGTTATTGCTTGAAATACTTATAACTTATGCTAGGAAAAAATCAAGTATATGTTGCTTCTTGCCTTGCAGTGCTTGGTGTTTGAAAAGAAAAATATGTTTGCACAAGTTGAATACCTTAAGGAAAATGTATCATTGTCTATCTAGAAATTTCTCACAAATTTTCTTCAAATTATTGTATTTTCTTTAACCAAGAATCAGAAGGCCTACGTTGGTATACTTGCACACAATTACCACTACAATGACCCTTAAAAACGTTCAACGAAGCTTTTTTAAGGTAACTACTAATATTAATGATTGTCCTTGGGTTTTGATAACATCCCATCTTCATTCTTCTCAATTAAAATACTATGGACATCACATTTTATCAAAGTTTAAGAGGTTTCGGCTGTCGATATATATATGAAATGATTTTCAATGCCGCAAGTTTAACTACCTAACTTTTAAACTATAGATTTGCCTTCCTTATTATTGGTGGCTTTTGTTAAAAGATCACCTTGTACCCAACAATACATTGTTGAAGAGAGAAACTAACTAGATTTAGAGTAAAGGGGATCAACATCCATACTTGAAGTGCAACCATTTCTATGAATTCCCTCATCCAACTAGCTTACTATCATTTGTTCTAGTTCAATGAATTTATTAAGGAAATCTAGTTAAGTGAGTTTATTAATGCAAGAAGTCTATTTTATTCACAACCAAGATTCACATTTTTGTACCTTGAACATACAACCTCACATAAATTATCCTACATGAAATTTTTTGCAAGTTTACATGTTGAATATCTACTTAAGATTCACAAGAGTGAATCTTATGAAAGATTGCTCAATATAACCTATATTACTAGCATGAATGGAGCACATAAAATATATTGGAAAAACAACTTGGTGAAGATGATTCAAGGACTTTGGACTTGGAAAACTGGATCAATACTTTTCAATTCCGTGATGCATTGTTTATTGAAAGCTCATTAATCCTATACTTTCCTCTCAAAATAGACTGCAAAAAATTACATACATATTAGATTTAGAAACAATTCACTAAACTAAATCCAAAGTTTAAAGACTAAAGTAAAAGGTTGGTTTCCATAGAAACGCAGGACAATGTTCGAGCAATGTAACTACTTATGAATTGTTTAGTCCCCAACAATTGTTGAAGAAAATCCTAAGAAAAATAATTAAGCATGGGTTGGTTCACATTGGCTTAGAGGGCATAATTCTTTGAGAAATCTCTACGATTCATTATAGAGATTTTACAAGGGTAAATTCACATCAAGAATGCCACACAAGTTCATTAAAAGAGGCAAATTCTCCTGGATGTATTGAGTGTTGTTACTAAGAATAAATTGTGGGTTGGTTTGACCCTCTAAGAAAGGTGTATTAGTCAAGTTTTAGAGGGTGAATCTGTGTGTGTTGTTTATTGAGTGTTAACAGCATGTATACCTACTATATGGGCTAAGTTTCTATTGATGAAGCACACTCTTATAGGTTGTAGTTGCCCCTAATTAATAATAACTAGTTAGAGGGCCTTCATTAAGATAAAAAGGGGACCACTTTGAAGAAAAGATATGGTTGCACCAACTACTATCATTAATATTGCATGAGATAAGGGCGAAAGAATATTTTTTATGGTCATCGAAGTTTGAAATATAGTGTAAATCAGCCCATACTTCTCATTATTTGCAAATAGAACTAAGGTACCTATTATGGGTGGTACATACTTGTGTTTTAGAGCTGGAAAGTGGTGGAGAATAGAGGAAGACAACGTTAGTTTAAGTTTGGGTGTGATTTGGATCAATAACAATCATCTAAAATAGCCATATTTCGATATCCATACAAACAAAAAGAGGACAACTTGTAATGCATTGGTTTATAGCAAATACTTGGCCATTATCTCTACACAAATTGTTGTTGTGTTTGTGTATTATTATTGGATTTTATTTATCTTGTATTTGCAATGCCATACCAATATATAAGTTGAAACCCACAATAAAAAAGAGAGCAAATAGTCAAATTGTTTGATGAAATGAGAAAACCAACAATTTTTCCAAAATAATGAGAACTTTCGTAACCTTGGATGGATGAGGGGTTGGTGCCCTACGACAATCTAAGTTCCTCAAGTATTTTAGAGTATTGAATCCATTTATGCATTGAAAAATGCATTTCAAACAATGAAAAATAACAATCTTGATCAAAATTCTCTAGTCGAATTCCAACAAAAAAGTCAAAATGTAGAACAATTAGACTTTACCATTATTAAGCCATCCACTAGTGTCTATACATTTGATCCACTACCAGAATGGCATGTCAAAAGGGGTGGGTGAAGTGAAATAATTGGGTGACATTCATAAAGTAATTACATCTCAATCTTGGCATATAAACTATAGGAATTCTATTACGTTTTGCAGATTGCCACCGAATAAGTGTGTTTCTAAAAAAAATTATAAAATGGAAACACTGACTTCTATAAATTGTCGACACTTATGTATCATAAGGGATAGCACTTTGTTACAAATTCTATAAAAGTCTTAATACCAAGGGAGAGAAAATATTTCAAAGTGATAGGTTCAAATTGAGGGATGATATGGAAGGTCAATTTCTGGTTGTCAAGGCCACATGTTTATTGCAAGCGACAAAGTAATGGGATTGATTGCTATGTTTGTTTAAAGGATACATTAGATCTTGGTGCTAGTTGAATGGTTGGTTTCCCCTTTCTTTGGCCTTTGTGAATCCAACTCTATTGTTTTAGGTTCTTAAGATAGTTGAATTTCCCAACAGTTTTTCATATGTTCCCTAATGAATCTATATTAACGATGTGGTCTATGAATTTGAATGTTCTCTATTGACCCTCTTAATCTAGATATCAAGAGGGGGTGTGGCATACAGTAAGGGTAGGGCCTTTTTATAGACATTTCATCATTCCATTTTAGTGTAAGCCTTAGTCGCTGTTCTATTGATTTGACTGACAGATTTGGCATTTGACTATTAGGGTGGAGATTCTCGACCAATATTTCATATGATTTCCACAACATTGGAGAAGGTTTCAGTTGTGCCACTTTCAACAAGGGCTATAATTGGATTAATGTTTATTCTTGCTAAGATAAAATCTTCTTTATCAGATCTGTTGTATGTATAGTGGGTAGGATAGTTTGCTAATGGTTTGGGTCTTGCGTTGATTAATAATACTTTATGGAATAATGTTTCTTATGCATTTTCTATCCATTGTGAATATCTTAGTCTACTTTATTGATCATATTAAGCTTGGAGTTGACTTTCTCCCGTGCTTGTTTTTCCTTTGTTTTAGGTATTGCCTTTACTGAGCTTATTATTATCCATTTTTCAATTGCAAAATCTATATGTGATTGTGAAATGCACAAGCACTAGTTACTTTGAAAATCTACTTGGTTCTACTACAAAACAAGTCTAGTATGATCCTTTGGGAGAGAATTGGTTAAATGTGGTTAAAATTTCAAAGATTTGGTGAGTTTGACCAAATTACTGGCCCGGTTTGACCAGCTTTGACTCTGTTTGATCATTATGATATATTTTGGCAGACATTTATGTAATGAAAAGTAAATTTCAGTTTGTTATTAGCAAAGTTTTATGCTGAGTTTTTAAAGCTTGTACCCAGTATGAGTTATACTCTTGTTGTGCACTTTTGGCAACTTTTATGTGAGTCTCAGTCATGTTCTTAATCTTTGGATTTGCTAAGTTGTCCAAAGTCTGAGCCATGACTTTGTTTTCAATTTAAATGATTGTAGACTCGCCACCATAAATTTTAGACATGGGCTTACCTGTATTATGGGCTTGGATCTATTGCTATTATGATTCCTTTTCAATACCTGCCTACTATTGTCAGTTCTTGATTAAGCCATTTTTTGTTGTTTTAATGCAGTTAGATAGTGTTGTGAATGTTGTTTTTCTGAGATCTATTCAGTTTCAGCATCTCATAGTATCAGTTCATCTACTATTGGATTATTTCTCTCTGAAAATTTTGTTTGTGTTTGTTCAGTTGTGGTTGACCTAATTTGTAGATATAGACCAGACTTGTGTAGCTTGTTTTCGAGGAATTAGGATGATCTACTATAATATTATGTTCTATGATATATCAAATTAAGGGTGATTGTTGAACCCATTGTCTAGTGAGGATGGATTTATATGCCTAGCCTATAATGACCATATTTGTAAGAGCACTTGAGGGTAGGTATTATAGAATTTCTATTCACTTTATGAGTGACCATTTTTGTAATTTCCAGTGAGAAATTTTCAAATTACAGGTTTTGTTTAGAGAAAATCATCGGAATTGTTTTCTTATCTTACATGTTAAAAAGTTACACTCTGAAATATTGGATGATAGGTTCTATTTAGAGAAAACCACAAGGAGTATTTTTTGAGTTTACAAGTTGAAAAGTTATAAACATGTTCTGATTTCAATGAAATTCAATGGAGCCTCATAAAGTTCAATAAGTCCCCTTCTAGCTATCTAGACAATCCTATTTGAAGAAGATTGAATGATCTTCTAATTTTTCACAATGCCTCTTTCTTGGTAATATTATGAGAAAATTGATGAAAAGTTTAAAGTCATGCAAAAAATCCATTAGGAAAATCTTAGTCGTCTCTACAACTTTTTTGGTTTAATCAAGGCATGGAGTTCCACAAGATCTTAACTCTTTTGCTATTGTTGATATTGTGGCTATAAGAGTTAGTTAGGCAATTCCATTATGTAGTTCCAGTGTATGTACTGTTTTAGTCCCATTGATATACTGTTGTCATCTTCTGTTGGAAATTAATAAAGTTACCTTATCTTAGATTCGATATTTTAAGTGTGAAATTAGAATATACATCAGTCTGCCTTTTCAGGCTTCAAAAATATTTCTTTAAATTTGTCATATAGCTAGCAGATAGCCCTAATTCTATTCCATGACTCTTTATAAACAACTTGCGTAGTCTACCTGAAGGTAGCCTTCATAAAAGGAGACCTTTTCTTTCTACATTCAGCGAAAAGGCTACAACAAGTACTACATTAGCAACATAGAGACGCCTGAAACAAATTCTAGGGGTTTTGATCTAGGTTCGGGTGTGAAGAAGGACCCTTCCAAGACCTTCTACTTTCGTGATGTGTTAAATTGCATTTTTAAAAGAACATTAAGGAATACATCTGCAAGTTGTAAAGAAGAGGAACAACACAAGAATCAACACATGAAAACATAAGCCATTGATAATGGAGCTCGTCTAGGACAGAATACGTCTTCGGGCCTCGGTGTCAATATGTTGTAGGCCACTGCATTAAGTGTTGTTAATAGTGATGATTTACATAGTGGTGATGTCATTATCATACAATTAAAAATGCCCTCACGCAAGAGTGGCTTTAAGAGATGTTCCACTATAGGAACTCTCAATCAAAAGACTCTTATCTGTATGACACAAAACTCATGCACGATGAGCATCCTGCCAACATGGCATAAAAGGGATCTCAATGCAAACATGCATGATGACAACATGAGTATACCATCAACGTACAACAAATGGATATCAACACATAACATGATGAATCATGATAGCTAGTAGATCACATATACAATTCTACATCACATCAAGCAAGGAATCATGAAAACATGTAAGAAACAGAATCCCACATAAAACATCAAAAGGGATCTGTGCAACACAATGGATGAAGAAGAAGTACATGGACACATCATATACCTCCCAAACAAGGGCCATCTAAAGAAGTGGATGTCAAACTGCCGAAACTGCTCGGACCATCAATCTCATGGCATCAATCGCATGAAAATGACTAGTCGCACATGAATGTGGACATCTACATTGGAACTTAAAAATGTGGATCAAAAATGAAATGAGAGAATGACAAACGTAAATGCAACATCAGATTTGTGGCGTCGAATAGTGCAAAATTGACTGTCCAAAATCTGAATTCTCAGAAGTTGATAATCTGGGGCTCAAGGAATCTTTTAGATTTCCTTGGGATTCCTCAACGATTCTATTCCATGGGTGGACTGGAAATCTGCAACTCAGATGGCGAATCTGATCCCGCCATTATGATCCCTGGGGAAAATCATGAAAAATAAGCATAAACTTGACTATATTCCGACATGGAAAAATTTTACCTCGAGAAAAGTTCAAGGCTCATGGTGCCCTTCCCTATTTTTTTTAGTGATCATGGTTCCACGTGCATTCTGAAAAATGGCCGAAAAATGTAGAACTCTGATGGAGGGACAATACCATTGCATTCGTGGCTACGAGAGGTGCTGAATCCATATAAAATGTGTCAAAATCTGACAAAGTGGAAATTTGGCCCCCCTGCAAAATTCATAGTCCCTGCAGTAAAGATTAATTAATTCGCCTCGATTTGCATGCCTGCTCTTGGTTCCTACTCTTGCTTGAGCACACAGAAAATTTGTGTTTAAATACAAATTTTGGGGTGTATTTCTCAATAAGGTTGTTGGTGAAGTTGGTTAAGGTTTCTAGTTAATAGGGAGGAGGTCTCGAGGTCAATCCCCGCCTCCTCATTTTTCTATACACCTCCAACATAAATAATTTAAAATTGAATGGTGGTTGGGTCAAATACCCTCCTCTGCTCCACTTGCTATCTTGGTGATGGTCGTTGTATGGTTGAGTAGTTAGTTTCTTTTTTTCTAATGATTTAGTTGGTTATGGTCTTACCTGGTGGGCTGGCCCACATGGCCATGCAGGTTCAACTCCCACCACCTTCACCATGAATAGTACGTAGGTTGGTTGGGGGAAGTGTTGGGTTGGTGGCCCCCACCCCTAATTTTATATATATATATATAATTATATTTATATATATATATATATATATATATATATATATATATATATAATATATATATATATATATATATATATATATTATATAATATTTTTTAAACAATAAAGTCACATTTTTCAAATTCTAATTTTAAGCCGTAGGAGTCAAATTAATGACCCCACAATTTTGCCCAGAATCTAGCTAGGTTGGCTGAAATCCGGTGGCCGAGTTTGGTCAAAATTGTGGCCACCTTAAAGTTTCCCAATCATAAAAAATTCAACCCAACTTTTATTGCTTCTAACTTTTGCATCCGGACTCGGATTGACGAACCGTTCACACCATCGCGATCAAGAAGATGAGATCTACAGTCTGGTCCTAGTTTTGAGAATAATAAAAAACTTTTATTTTTGAGATTCCCTGAGTCCTCCTTGTCCTATTTGTGTCTCTAGAGCCACCTAGATCAATCCTCCCCGCTGAGGAGATTTTGTTCCTCCAAAAGCATGAAAAATAATCTGCAACTTCTCTGTACCATGTCTGCATCACAAGCGTCCTAAAAAGGTCTCACTTTCATCTCCTTCACCTTTGTTCATTGGATCCTTAGGCAATGAGTCCACACTTGCTACCTCTACAACCTGTAGTACATTGTCTTGCAAAGTACATGCTTGACTTTTATGACCAACTAATGACCCAAACATACCACACTTGCCACAAGTTTATCACGTATACTCGGTGGCCATGTTTACATCAAGGTAGATGCAAGACCTCAACTATGACAACAAGGCCAACCTATCATGGTTGCTTCAATAAGTGATGGAAAACACATCATCACCGCAACACATGATTTACATACATAGATCCGAACACTATTATTTTGACAAGTGATGGAAGCATAACATCACTTTCAGAGTTTTAACATGCAACTCAAAATAAGACAAGACATCATCGTTGCTGAACAAGACATGGAAAAAACATCATTAGTTCTACATTTTAAAATTAAACAAATGATTTACAAAAGAACAACCATGAAATGGCAACACGTCCAGAAACCATTTTTCACTTATCAATGTGAATGGGTCACCTCCTTGAGGCGGTTTTTCTTGTCGAACAACTACTTCACTTGGTTCACGCACCGACACTTTGTCTTCAAAGTGCTACTCTGGATGGAGCCTCAAACAAGTGGCTCTCAGATGATGCTTCTATCGAAATGACTATAGTAGGTTTTCTTCCTCCATATCTACTTAACCTGTTTCTTTTCATGCTATTTAGAGGGTGTTTCATGCCACATCCTTTTGTCTGCTGCCATTCTTTTCCAACACTTAGAAAATGTATGGCTATGTAATACACAAAAGGTGCATGTTTTTTAATGCCATGTCTTACATTCATTATTATCAACATGATCATAATCGAAATGAACATTCGAGTATCGAAAGTGGTTATACCTTCCCTTGTTGTCTCTGATGTCAGTATCACAATGAGATCTTATCTTAGCTATTTCCTTGCAATGGAAACTGCCATGGGATGATGGGGATGCATTCTCATCATTCTCTTTCCTCGACGATTTCAACAATGTCTCAGATGACTTTGACACCTTTGAACACTCTTATTTAGTGTATCTCAAGCCTACAAAATGATGTTCGTGCACAACCTCCAAAGGTTGAGTTATGCCTTGGTTATTAACACCAAGTTCTTCTTTCTCCTCGTGCCTCATCCTTGTAAGGAACCTCATGTTTATTCCTATAATCGGGATCTTCACATCTCCAATAGAATTCATACTACATGAAGATGAAACTAAAAGGAAATCAACATTTTTTACCTCCTCTTTCGATTTGGAAAGAACTAATGGGGGTTTCTCATCCTCCATTTTTGGTGGTTCACTAACTATCTTGCCTCACTCCCCAACTTCCTTTCTGACATACCCATGTCTTGTCTAGCTAGGTAATTCCTCTACTTCGATGGGGTTTACAAGTCCTTAGCCATTAACGCCCAAGCCTTTTCCCTCATACCCCATTCTTTTCAACAGTTTGGAGCCAATTCCTATGGTGTCATTTTCAAAAATAGTGAAATCGTCATCAGGAAACATACATGAAGATGGAGAACTACGTTTTACCTCACATGGGTCACACTGCATCTTTTCGATGTCCCTAGTTTGAAGTTGTCATAGAAAAAAAAAAATTCCTCCTTCTCTTCATGTAGATGCATCTTCAGTTCAGCGTTCTCTGTTTGAAGATTATTTTTGTTTTGCTTCAGGTCTTCCAGGGCCTCTTTTATGGCTTGCAACTGAAGTTGCAATCGCTCCTTTTCCTCTGTCTCTTTCTGTAGAGTTTCATACATGATTTTCACTCTTTTGGAAATGTTGAGCATGCTCTCGTACATTACTCTTTCATCCTCTGTTGCTGCATGTTCCATTGTTCGTGCTGCAATTCACATCAATGTAAAGACTGCTCTGATACCACTTGATCTAGGTCCGAGTGTGAAGAAGGACCTTTCCAAGACCTTTTATTTTCATGATGCGTTAAATTGCATTTTTAAAAGAACATTAATGAATGCATCTCCATGTTGTAAAGAATATGAACAAGACAATCATCAACACTTGAAAACATAAGCTATTGATAATGGAGTTCGTCCAGGAGGGATTATGTCTCCAGGCCCTACTGTCAAGATGGTGTAGGGTGTTGCATTAAGTGTTGTCAATAGTGATGATGTACATAGTGGTGATGTCATTATCATACAAGGAAAAATTCCCTCATGCAAGAGTGTTTCTAAGAGATGTTCCACTACAAGAACTCTCAATCAAAAGACTCCTATTAGTGTGACACAAAACTCATGCACGATGAGCATCGTGCCAACATGGCATAAAAGGGATCTCAATGCAAACATGCATGACGACAACATGAGTATCCCATCAACATACAACAAAGGGATCTCAGGACATAACATGATGAATCATGATAGCAAGTACATCACATAGAAGATTTCACATCACATCAAGCAAGGAATCATGAAAACATGTAAGAAATAGAATCCCACATCAAACATCAAAAGGGATCTATGCAACACAATGCATGAAGAAGAAGTACATGGACACATCATATACCTCACAAACAAGGACCATCTGAAGAAGTGGATGTCAAACCGCTGAAGCTGTTCGGACCATCGATCTCATGACATCGATCGCAAGAAAATGAATACTCACACATCAATGTGGACATCTACACTAGCACTTAAAAAAGTGGCTTGAAACTGAAATGAGTGAATGAAAAATCTGAATGCACCATCAGGTTTGTTGCATAGAATAGTGCAAAATCGACTATCCAAAATATGAATTCTGAGAAGTTGACAATCTGGGGCTCAAGGAATCTTTTAGATTCCCCTAAGATTCCTTAATGGTTTTGCTCCATGGGTGGACTGGGAATCTGTTGTTGGCATTATGGATAAAGTGTTTTCCTTGATGGCAACTCTTGCAGGTGATGGAGCACTGTACATCAGGTCAGTAGCAGAGATTGATGATCAGCTTTCAAATATTGGAGAAAATAATGGGTACGCAGGTACTCAGTACAAAAGGCGCGTACACGCAGGTATTTCATACAAATTGTGTACATACCCGCAGGTCACCCATTCAGAAGGTATGTTTTCCTAGTGCACACTCTTCAAGGCAGTAAAGCATGCACACGTGGGGTTTCTTATGTTTAACCCTTGGTATTTAGCCAACGGTATTGTATTATTATGGTTTTGGCCCATGGTATTGGTCCATGATTTGAGGAAGAGCTTGCCTATATAAATCAAAGGAGATCATTTGGCTTGTGCACCTTTCTTTTAAAAATCGAATATCTTAAGATCTGAAATATTGGGTTCTCGGTTTAAAAGCTTGATCTATAAAAGAGAAATTGAAAGGGAATCTGTGAAGGGTGATCTCTCGAGTGCAAGACCAGATCTCAGCATCTGACTGTATTTCGTCCCTAATCAGAGGTACCCAGGTGATTAACGGTGCGAGTGCGTGGGTACACAGAGGTGACGAAGGGGCAGTACATGGGTACGTAGAGGCGACGAAGGCGCAGTGCATGGGTACGCAGAGTGACAGAGGTTCAAGTGTGTACGCACAGAAATAGTACGCGGCGCGATAGTGTCTTTGGGTGCGTGGCTTCAGTGAAGTACGTGGCGCGATAGTGTATCTGGGTGCGTACCTTCAGCAACAGTACGCAGCGCGATTGAAGAACAAGTGCGTAGGCATGCGGTGCAACAGAACGCTGTCTGCGGGTATACGCAGGGCCGCAGAAGGTGAACTGCGTGGGGACGCAGGCCAGTGAAAGGAAAACTGCGTATCCGTCTTAAGATCTTTTGTTGACTGAATGTTTCTATTGAAAAAGTGTTTTGGGTTTAGTTTTGTTATTTGTTGATCTAGTTACTGCAGCTGACTGTGTAATTTACATGTACTTGATGATCGTTTGATGTATATGGATCCAGTTTGAAAATTTATGAAAAGTGGTCCTTGAAAAGAAGTAGGGGGTTGTAGCTCCCTTCCAGAAGAGACTGGAAAATGAGAGAGAGTTGTATCTCTCTGCAGGTTGCAGCCTGCGTACTGGTAAAGGACTGCACCAGTACAAGACCATTGTAAAAGGAGTTTCTAATTTGAAAGAAGATAGAGACATATTTCAACAGGTGGTTTTCACCCACATTGGGTTTCCACCTTATATATGGTGTTCTTTGATGTGACTGTCTGTTTTTCTTGTTCATGCTCATTATTTTATGGTACTGATATGCAAAAATAATTCAAAGTGTAAATAAGGAAGATTTGGTAAAAGAACTAGATAATATTGATTCACCCCCCTCTCAGTATTATTTTCAACAATTCATATCAGAGCCGGTCCTTCTGAAAGAAGCTTGATCGCTTGAAGGAAGATCTTTCATCATGAGCAACTACGAGAGGGAAGCATCTATCAGGCCACCGATTTTTGATGGGACAAACTTCAATTATTGGGAGGTAAGAGTTACTGCATATCTTCAATCTCTTGGTACAGATGTTTGGGATATCATAGAGACAGGCTACAATTTTCCTTCAGCTACTCCTACAGATGCGGCCGAAAAGAAGAAATATGAAACAAATGCTAAAGCAGTCAATACTTTTCTGGGATGCTTATCTCAAACAGAGTTTGTGAAAGTTATGCAATATAAACCAGCAAAAGAAATATGGGACAAGATTGTCTTGAGCTACGAAGGAGATGAACAGGTAAAGCGTGCTAAACTTGAAACTCTCAGAATTCAGTATGAGAATCTCAGGATGTATAATGATGAAAGTGTGGCTAATTACTTTCTTCGGGTAGATGAGATTGTTAATTGTATGAAAAATTTGGGTGAAGAAATAAGAGAGGCTATTGTGGTTGAAAAGGTTCTAAGATCATTGTCCCCCAAGTTTGAATCTAAAGTATCTGCAATTGAAGAAAAAGAAAATCTACGAATTCTTACTATGTCTCAGCTACATGGAATTCTAACTGCTTATGAAATGAGAAAGGGAGGTCCATCAGATAGAAGAGAAGCTGCTTTCAAGGCATCAGGCAAAGGAGATTATTATGAA
>APFE030704985.1:151974-164227 GCA_000404065.3 Pinus taeda | reverse complement strand
AAGCTGGTAGTCCCGGTTTTGGGATCCAGTGGGAAATCTCTGTGTATACGTGTTTTATGTGTTATGCTCTCGCATTTTTATTTTTCCTGTGACTTAGAATTCGTATGCAGGTAATTTCTATACCGGGTTAAAACCTACACAAACTGCAAACACTAGAAATCCTATAGAGAAGGAAAATCTATGTTTTTTGAGCAACAAGAGGGTCTTTGCCTCAGTTCATGGTCCCAGAGGGAGGAAAAGAGGCCAAGGCACTGTTTCTAGCCTTTCGAATCTTCTTTCTATCACTGCTTAACCTGCTATAGAAAACACATATGGAAACAAACTTCTGAATCACAAAAAGAAACCTATTCTTAACCAAGAAAGAAATTCAACTAACAACAACTAATCCATAAACTTAAACAAAGCATATAAATACAAACAAGAGGAGCTTAGCTACTTGGATTGGGGCCTAACCCAAGAGCTTTAATCCTCTAAGGTAACTTAGTGCTAGCTCAAGAAGGATCTCATCTTTATTATCAAAATAGTAATAGGATTACATGAAACTGTCAACAAAAGTAAGCTCAAAGTTGAGCAAAGTTTTACAATAGCAATACTGCAACAAAAATTCAACAAAAATTTGACCCTAGTGAGGCCCTAGGCCTCTCTACTTATACAACTAAACCTCCCAACAACTTTAATGGAAGGCTTGGTTCCCAAAGCTCGAGATAAACATAAGTTATCCTCCACTTGCTCGGTTGCCTCCTAGTGCATTGATTTGGCTGTTTGTACTCTGAGCTACGTGAAGGGGAATTCGAAGTGGGGAGTAATAAATGAGGGGGATTCGCTCCTATAAATCCTCTCCTTTGTCTACTTCGAATTATTGCTGCCAATTGTCCATTGAATCTTTGACTTTGTCCTCAAAATTCAACAAAAATCCACATTAAACACATATTAGACCTCATGGCATCATAACTAACTCAACTCACTCCATAAGCATAAATATAATAAAAAAACATGCCATAAGCTAAGAGAATGGTTGATTTAACTATGTTAGGAGGCAAAATGAGCCCATATAATTACCCATTTATGGGGCTTATCAACTTTTATTTGTAAAGACATTACGAAAACAGAGTTACGATTTCCTTGGCCCCTTTTGTCTAGCCACTTTTTATTTTCCTCCATGGGACTGGGTACGGTGATTGGAGGCTTAGCCTTAACATGCTAGGGAATTTTGTTCCTACCTGGGGTTCATTTTTCCTTTGTTAAGTTCTTTTCCATTGAGGTTCCTTAGCTTCCTCTTGACCGTGCGCTAGCCAAATATCAGAGCCCCTCCCATCAAAGGTATCCAATCGGGGAAATAAATTTGGATTTGTGATATTCCCATTCTCCAATATGCCGATAGATCTTGGTGCTAAGCCCCAGCTCTATGTCTTTGGTTCCTTGAGTCCTTGTGACCGTGGTTGCAGCCCAATATCTAGGCCCCCTTATTGGAACTTTTTCAAGTATTAACTGTTGTAAAGTTCTGACATCCTCAACCTCTGATATGATGTCATTGTTCCAAGTGGCAACTTGTGGGTGGTGACACATATCACCCATATTTTTCCCCTCAAATCCCCTCAAAATGCCAAAACTGACTGCCACGTGTCCTTTTGTACCACCACATCATGCTGACTTCAGATGCCACTGTATCTTTATCAGCACCAATCGTATGCGGCCTTGTGTCCTACTAGAGTAAAGAGAAAAGGGCTTTCCTACCTTTGTTTATGTGCAGAAATCCTTTGTTAACCTTTATCAACATTCCTTGATAGTTTTTAGCACTATCAAAACTTTTAAAAATATCGCAACTTTTTAAAGGTTTTCAATTTCAGAAGTTTTGATCCTTTGATTGTTGATGCCCCGATCTCCTCTGAGCTCCAATGTTGTCACCCCCCAATCTTCGTTATCTCTCGACCTCTGATATGTGATCGCAGATACTCTAATGCATAGATGTTGCAATGCACTGGTATGCCTTACCTTTGAGATGTGATCTTCGATATTCTAGACCTTCAATATGCAATCTCTGATATTCTCGACCCTCCTAAGGCTTCAATCCTTGAAACTTCAGCATACCATATCCTTTGATCCATGAGCCCATTTTTGGACTTGCATATATTGTTGGAAATCTTGTTGAGAGCACTTTCTAATGGAGAGGGTCTGATGTAAGCATTGAGTCCTTCTACAACTTGGAAGATGACTTCAAGATTCTCTACTTTTTTTCATTCTTTTGACATCATTTGACACCATTCAAATAATTTTGCAGTAAGTGATAACAAACACATTGATTTTATTTTTTTTACACATTTATCATGATAAGAAAATGTCTATAACACAAAAATGACTTATTGAATCTGAGCCTTGGTTCGAAATTATTTAGAGAACTCACAATAAAATCTCCATAACTCTGAAATCAAATATTCTTCCCCTAGACATGCCATAAGATATGATTAAGGAAATATGATAGAACATAAAATATCACAAACAAAACTAACCAATTTGCGTAGAGAAACATTAATAAGATGATATAGAAGATTTCTAATTTCCTATGGAGTTTTTATAATTTTTGTTTGGGAAGATGTTCATTGTTGTTTGTATGTGTTTGTTAGTACAACATCAATATTAGTATTACTCCCATCCATATCTTTATGTTTTTATAAGAATTTTCTTTTTTCGATGATTGCTTACCACCTAAACAAAAAAATCAATAGAGTTGCCAACCATTTTATTTTCAAAGCAACTCTAGGCATCACTATTGGGAAATACCAATGCATCAAAGGAATATCCTAATCATCTCCACGGCATGTAATGTCTTCTTGGAAAATAAAGAAAGAGGTGTTAATGTCAAGTAGTGGCCTCTTAGAAGGTAGTCAAGGCTTGAATAAATGAGATTTAAAACTTGGTTAAGCACGAGGGGACGTGACCTAAATTTTGGTTAAGAATGATATAACTATTGAATGGAAAAGTCTTTCAAGGATAAAATGAGATAAAGTAAGGATGTTGGATTTTATTTTCTTCAATTAGGTTTCCATAATAAATATGCTACCTTTTAATATAACACAATAGAACTTCTTTCACTACTTGAACCTGAGGGCTCCAGATTAAGCTAAGTGTGAATCATAAGAAAAGTATCTTTAATGACTCAATAGTTTTTTTTCCTTAACACAATCCAACGTATTTAGAGGAGCTCTTACACAATATTTATACACCTACACCTACATAAAATATTATGAAACAAATCAAATGAAATAAATAAATAAATGTATTTGTTTATTAAAATAAAAGCGAGAAGAAACAATGCATACATATTTCACCCACTCTACATAATGTGGAATGTAGATCAACCAATGTTATTATGAGGTTTAATTAATGAAACTATCACCTTCTCTCCATAGGATACCAAATGTAACCAGTAAAAAAAATTTAAAAACCAGATTTGAAATTAGAAACCAGTTTCACCTATCATTTTCACCTTTCCTACTTCAATTCCCCACCTTCTGGAGCTGGGAGTGATTAACTGTCAGTGTCTTGTCACAATGCAGAAATAAATATCAACTTGGAAATATTTCATTACCTGACTGCATGGAGCTCCATGCCAAGAAATAAATTCTTAGGTGACTTGCACACCACTTCACGAGTCCCATACCTCTAGTTACTCACTGAAGACATGAGTCAGGGCACACAGATGGCTTGTATCACCTCAAGGCAGACCCAACACTCTTTCCTGTGGATCATCGTCCTTGCTTCCTTGACCCAACGATATTGGATAATTTCCATTAGTTGTGAGACCAACTCCTCTATTCCCGCATTCAATCTTCGAGTTGTCGACCCATACGCCTTTAAATCTCTCTATTACACTATCGGAGCCCAAAATGTCATGTATTATTGAAATACAATTATATCAAAGCTTTTACTCATCAAGACTTTTATTTGTAATGACATTAAGAAAATAAAGTTACGATGTGCTTGGCCCCTTTTATTTTGCCCCTTTGTATTTTCCTCCATGGGACTGGGTACGGTGATTGAAGGTTTAGGCTTAATGCGCTAGGGCATTTTGTTCCTGCCCGGGGTCTGTTTTTCCTTTCTTAAGTTCTTAGCACTCGAGGTTCCTTAACTTCCTCTTGACCGTGCACTAGCCAAATATCAGAGTCCCTCTCATTGAAGGTTTCCAATCGGGGAAATAAATTTGGATTTGCGATATTCCCATTCTCCAAGATGCCGATAGATCTTGGTGCTTGACCCTAGCTCTTCTTCTTTGGTTCCTTGAGTCCTCGTGACCACAGTGCAAGCCCAATATTGAAGGCCCCTTATTGGAACTTTTTCAAGTATTAATTGTTGTAAAGTTCCGACATCCTCAACCTTTGATATGATGTCATCGTCCCATGTGGCACCTTGTGAGTGGTGACGCGTGTCACCCATAGTTGTCCCTTCAGCCCCCTTCAAAATGCCAAAACTGACTGCGACATGTCCTTTTGTACCACCATATCATGTTGACTTTAGATGCCACTATAGCTTTATCGGAACCAATTGTATGTGGCCATGTGTCCTGCTAGAGGGGAGAGAAAAGGTCTCACCTACCTTTGTTTATGCAAATAAATCATTTTTTAACCTTCATCGACATTCCCTGACAGATTTTAGCACTATCAAAACTTTTAACAATATCACAACTTTTTAAAGGTTTTCACTTTCAGAAGTGTTGATTCTCTAATTGTTGATGTTCTGATCTCCTCTGAGCTTTGATGTTGTGACCGCTGATCTTCGATATCTCTGGACCTCTGATATGTGATTGCAGATACTCTAATGCTGATATGTTGCGATGCGCTAGTATACCTTACCTCTGATATGCAATCTTCAATATTCCGGACCTCCGATATGCGATCTAGAATATTTTGGACCCTTCTAAGGCTTCAATCCTTGAAACTTCAGCATACCATAGCTTTTGAGCCAGGAGCCCATTTTGGACTTGCACGTATTGTTGGAATTATTGTTGAGAGCACTTTCTAATGGAGAGGGTTGGTCTGATGTTAGCATTGAGTCATTTAGTGGGTTAGAACATGACTGTAAGCTTATCTGCTCTTTTTCATTCTTTTAACATTATTTGACACCATTTGAATAATTTTGCAGTAAGTGATAACAAACACATTGATTTTTTTTTTTTTACATATTTATCATGATAAGAAAATGACTATAACACAGAAATGATTTATTGAATCCAGGTCTTGGTTTGAAATTGTATAGAGCAATCACAATAATATCTCCATAACTTTGAAATCAAATGTTTTTGACCTAGACATGCCATAAGATATGATTAAGGAAATATGATAGGACATAAAATATCACAAACAAAACTAACCAATTCGCAGAGAGAAACATTAATCAGATGATATAGAAGATTTATGGTTTCTTATAGATTTTTTATAATTTTTGTTTGGGAAGATGTTCATTGTTGTTTGTATGTGTTTGTTAGTACAAAATAAATATTAGTATTACTCCCATCCATATCCTTATCTTTTTATAAGAATTTTCTTTTTTCGATGATTGCTTACCACCAAAACAAAAAAATCAATAGAGTTTCCAACCATTTTATTTTCAAACCAACTCTATGCTACACTATTGGGAAATATCAATGCATCAAAGGAATATCCTAATCATCTCCTTGGCATGTAATGTCAAGTAGTGGCCTATATAGAGGATAGTTAAGACACGAGTAAACGAGATTTAAAACTTGGTTAAGTGTGAGAGGAGGTGTCCTAAGTTTTGGTTAAGAATGATATAGCTATCCAATGGAAAGGTCTTTGAAGGAGAAAATGAGATAAAGTAAGGATGTTGGATTTTATTTTCTTGAATTAGGTTTCCATAATAAATATGCTACCTTTTAATATAACACAATATAACTTCTTTCACCACTTGTACTTGAAGGCTCTAGATTAAGCTAAGTGTGAATCATAAGAAAAGTACCTCTAATGACTCGATAGTTTTTTTACTTAACAAAATTGAACGTCTTCAAAGGAGCTCTTACACAATATTTCTACACCTACATATACATAAAATATTATTAAAAAAATGAAATGAAATTATTTATTAAAATAAAACCCAAAAGCAACAATGCATGCATATTTTACCCACTCTACATAATGTGGAATGTACATCAACCACTATTATTATGAGGTTTAATTAATGAAACTATCACCTTCTCTCCCATAGGATACCAAATGTAACCAATAAAAAAACTTAAAAACTAGATGTGAAATTAGAAACCAGCTTAACCTATCATTTTCACCTTACCTGCTTGAATTCTCCACCTTCTGGAGCTCGGAGTGATTAACAGTCAGTTTCTTGTCACAGTGCAGAAACAAAGATCAACTTGGCAATATTTCATTACCTCACTACATGGAGCTCCATGCTGAGAATTCAATTCTTAGGTGTCCTGCACATTACTTCCCGAGTCCCATACCTCCAATTACTCACTGAAGACATGCGTCAGAGCACATAGATGGCTTGTATCACCTCAAGGCAGACCCAACACTCTTTCCTACAGATCATGGTCCTTACTTACTTGACCCAATGATCTTGGATAGCTGCCATTACTTGTGAGACCAACTCGTCTATTCTTGCATTAAATCTTCTAGCTTCTGACACATATGCCTTTAATTCTCTATATTACACTATCGGAGCCCAAAATGTGATGTATTATTGAAATAGAGTTATATTAGAGCTTTTACTGATTGAGAATTTTATTTGTAAAGACATTACAAAAATAGAGTTACGATGTCCTTGGCCCCTTTTGTTTAGTCCCTTTGTATTTTCCTCCATGGGACTGGGTACGATGATCGAAGGCTTAGCCTTAACGCACTAGGGAATTTTGTTCCTGCCCGGGGTTCGCTTTTCCTTTGTTAAGTTCTTAGCAACTAAGGTTCCTTAACTTCCTCTTGACCGTGCACTAGCCAAATATCATAGCCCCTCTCATAGAAGGTTTCCAATCGGGGAAATAACTTTGGATTTGTGATATTCCCATTCTCCAATATGTCGATAAATCTTGGTGCTTGGCCCGAACTTTGCATCTTTGGTTCCTTGAGTCATTGTGACCATAGTGCCAGCCCAATATCTAAGCCCCCTTATTGGAACTTTTTCAAGTATTAATTGTTGTAAAGTTCTAACATCCTCAACCTATGATATGATGTCATTGTTCCAAGTGGCACCTTGTGAGTGGTGACACGTCTCACCCGTATTTGTCCCCTCACTCCCCCTCAAAATTTTAAAACTAACTGCCACATGTCCTTCTGTACCACCACATCATGCCGACTTCAGATGCCACTATAGCTTTATCAGAACTAATCGTATGCAGCCTTATGTCCTACTAGAGGAAAGATAAAAGGGCTTGCCTACATTTGTTTATGCACAAAAATCCTTTGTTAACCTTTATCGGCATTCCCTTACAGTTTTTAGCTCTATCAAAATTTTTAACAATATCGCAACATTTTAAAGGTTTTCACTTTCAGAAGTTTCGATCCTCTGATTGTTGACATTCCGATCTCCTCTGAGCTCCGATGTTGTGCCCCAAATCTTCATTATCTCTGGACCTCCGATATGTGATCGCAGATACTCAGATGCATAGATGTTGCATTGCGCTAGTATGCCTTACCTCTGATATGTGATCTTCAATATTCTGGACCTCCAATATGCGATGTCTGATATTTTGGACCCTCATAAGGCTTTAATCCTTGAAACTTCAGTATACCATATCTTTTGATCCAAGAGCCCATTTTTGGACTTGCACATATTGTTGGAAATCTTGTTGAGAAAACTTTCTAATGGAGAGGGTTGGTCTGATGTTAGCATTGAGTCCTTCTACGGCTTAGCAGATGACTGCAAACTTCTCTGCTCTTTTTCATTCTTTTGACATCATTTGACACCATTTGAATAATTTTGCAGTAAGTGATAACAAATACATTGAATTTAATATTTTTTACATATTTATCATGATAAGAAAATGACTATAACACAAAAATGACTTATTGAATCCGAGTCTTGGTTTGAAATTGTATAAAGCACTCACAATAAAATCTCCATAACTCTTAAAACAAATGTTTTTGACCTAGACATGCCATAAGATATGATTAAGGAAATATGATAGGACATAAAATATCACAAACAAAACTAACCAATTCATAGAGAGAAACATTAATAAGATGATATAGAAGATTTCTAATTTCCTATAGATTTTTTATAATTTTTGTTTGGGAAGATGTTAATTGTTGTTTTTATGTGTTTGTTAGTACAACATCAATATTAGTATTACTCCCATCCGTATATTTATCTTTTTATAAGAATTTCGTTTTTCGATGATTGCTTACCACCAAAACAAAAGAATCAATAGAGTTGCCAATGATTTTATTCTCAAACCAACTCTAGGATCACTATTGGGAAATATCAATGCATCAAAGGAATATCCTAATAATCTCCATGGCATTTAATGTCTTCTTGGAAAATAAAGAGAGAGAGGTTCATGTCAAGTAGTGGCCTCTATAGAGGATAGTCGAGACCCGAGTAATCGAGATTTAAAACATGGTTAAGCGCGAGGGAAGGTGACCTAAATTTTGGTTAAGAATGATATAGCTGTCCAATGGAAAAGTCTTTCAAGGATAAAATGAGATAAAGTAAGGATGTTGGATTTTATCTTCTTCAAATAAGTTTCCATTAGAAATATGCTACCTTTTAATATAACACAATAGAACTTCTTTCACTACTTGAACCTGAGGGCTCCAGATTAAGCTAAGTGTGAATCATAAGAAAAGTACCTTTAGTGACTTAATAGTTTTTTTTCCTTAACACAATCCAACGTCTTTAGAGGAGCTCTTACACAATATTTATACACCTACACCTACATAAAATATTATGAAACAAATCAAATGAAATAAACAAATAAATGTATTTATTTATTAAAATCACCCACTCTACATAATGTGGAATGTAGATCAACCAATGTTATTATGAGGTTTAATTAATGAAACTATCACCTTCTCTCCATAGGATACCAAATATAACCAATAAAAAAACTTGAAAACCAGATCTGAAATTAGAAACCAGGTTCACCTGTGATTTTCACCTTACCTGCTTCAATTCCCCACCTTCTAGAGCTAGCAGTGATTAACTATAGGTTTCTTGTCACAGTGTGAAATAAAGATCAACTTAGAAATATTTCATTACCTGAGTACGTGGAGATCCATGCTAAGAAATCAATTCTTAGGTGACCTGCACATTACTTCCTAAGTCCCATACCTCCAGTTACTCACTGAAGACATGCGTCGGAGCACGCAGATGGCTTGTATCACTTCAAGGCAGACCCAACACTCTTTCTTGTGGATCATGGTCCTTGCTGCCTTGACACAATGATCTTGGATAGTTTCCATTACTCATGAGACCAACTCCTCTATTTCCACATTCAATCTTCCAGCTGTTGACCCATACACCTTTAAATCTCTGTATTACACTATCGGAGCCCAAAATGTCATGTATTATTGAAATAGAGTTATATCAGAGCTTTTAATCATCGAGAATTTTATTTGTAATGACATTATGGAAACATAGTTATGATGTCCTTGGTCCCTTTAGTCTTTCCCCTTTGTATTTTCCTCCATGGGATTGGTTATGTTGATCGAAGGCTTAGTCTTAACATACTAGGGCATTTTGTTCCTACTCGGGGTCTGTTTTTCCTTTCTTAAGGTCTTAGCACTCGAGGTTCCTTAACTTCCTCTTGATTGTGAGCTAGCCAAATATCAGAGGCCCTCTCATTGAAGGTTTCCAATCGGGGAAATAAATTTGGATTTGTGATATTCCCATTCTCCAATATGCCGAGAGATCTTGGTGCTCGACCCCAACTCTGCATCTTTCATTCCTTGAGTCCTTGTGACTGCGGTGCCAGCCCAATATCGAAGCCCCCTTATTGGAACTTTTTCAAGTATTAACTGTTGTAAAGTTCTGACATCCTCAACCTTTGTATATGATGTCATCAACCCATGTGGCACCTTGTGAGTGGTGACACGTGTCACCCATATTTTTCCCCTCAGCCCCCCTCAAAATGCCAAAACTAACTGCCACATGTCTTTTTGTACCACCACATCATGCTAACTTCAGATGCCACTATAGCTTTATCGAAACCAATCATATGCGGCCATGTGTCCTACTAGAGGGGAGAGAAAAGGTCTCGCCTACCTTTGTTTATGTGCATAAATCCTTTGTTAACCTTTATCGACTTTCCCTGATAGTTTTTAGAGCTATCAAAACTTTTCACAATATCACAACTTTTTAAAGGTTTTCACTTTCAGAAGTTATGATTCTGTGATTGTTGATGTTGCGATCTCCTCTGAGCTCTGATGTTTTGACCACTGATCTTCGATATCTCTAGACCTCCGATATGTGATTGCAGATACTATGACGCTTAGATGTTGTGATGCACTGGTACGCCTTACCTATGATATGCGATCTTTGATATTCTAGACCTCCGATATGCGATCTCCAATATTTTGGACCCTCCTAAGGCTTCAATCCTTGAAACTTCAGTATACCATATCTTTTGATCCAAGAGCCCATTTTTGGACTTGCACATATTGTTGGAAATCTTATTGAGAGCACTTTCTAATGGAGAGAGTCGGTCTAATGTTAGCATTGAGTCCTTTTGCAGCTTAGAAGATGACTGCAAACTTCTCTGCTCTTTTTCATTCGTCTTTTGACATCATTTGACACCATTTTAATAATTTTGCAGTAAGTGATAACAAACACATTGAATTTAAAATGACTATAACACAAAAATGACTTATTGAATCCGAGTCTTGGTTTGAAATTGTATAAAGCACTCACAATAAAATCTCCATAACCCTTAAATCAAATGTTTTTGACCTAGACATGCCATAACATATGATTAAGGAAATATGATAGGACATAAAATATCACAAACAAAACTAACCAATTCACAGGGAGAAACATTAATAAGATGATATAGAAGATTTTTGTTTTCCTGTAGATTTTTTATAATTTTTGTTTGGGAAGATGTTCATTGTTGTTTGTATGTGTTTGTTAGTACAACATCAATATTAGTATTACTCCCATCCATATATTTATCTTTTTATAAGAATTTTGTTTTTCGATGACTTCTTACCACCAAAACAAAAGAATCAATAGAGTTGGCAATCATTTTATTCTCAAACCAACTCTAGGCATCACTATTGGGAAATATCAATGCATCAAAGGAATATCCTAATCATCTCCATGGCATGTAATTTCTTCTTGGAGAATAAAGAAAGATAGGTTCATGTCAAGTAGTGGCCTCTATAGAGGGGAGGTGACCTAAATTTGGGTTAAGAATGATATAGCTAGCTAATGGAAAAGTCTTTCAAGGATAAAATGGGATAAAGTAAGGATGTTGGATTTTATTTTCTTCAATTAGGTTTCCATAATAAATATGCTACCTTTTAATATAACACAATAGAACTTCTTTCACCACTTGAACTTGAGGGCTCTATATTAAGCTAAGTATGAATCATAGAAAAAGTACCTTTAATGAATCAATAGTTTTTTTTCCTCAACACAATCCAACGTCTTCAGAGGAGCTTTTACACAATATTTCTACACCTACACCTACATAAAATATTATTAAACAAATGAAATGAAATAAACAAATAAACGTAAATTTTTATTAAAATAAAATCCAAAAGAAATAATGCATACATATTTTACCCACTCTACATAATATGGAATGTACATCAACCATTGTTATTATGAGGTTTAATTAATTAAACTATGACCTCCTCTCCCATAGGATACCAAATGTAATGAATAAAAAAACTTAAAAGCTAGATATAAAATTAGAAACCAGGTTCACGTGTCATTTTCACCTTACCTACTTGAATTCTCCACCTGCTGGAGCTGGGAATGATTAACTGTCGGTTTCTTGTCATAGTGCAGAAAGAAAGATCGACTTGGCAATATTTCATTACTTGACTGCATGGAGCTCCATGCTAAGAAATCAATTCTTAGGTGACCTTGACATTACTTCCCGCGTCCCATACCTCTAGTTATTCACTAAAGACATGCGTCGGAGCATAGAGATTGTTGGTTTGTGTTATATTCTTTCCACGACTAGCCCACATAGTTAACTGGGGGTTAGAGGGGGGGTGAAGCCCCCCTTCATTGTGTCGATATTGTAGTTTAGGGGGGGGGGGTCATAGGGGGTTTGAGGCGTACC
>APFE030704985.1:125017-139400 GCA_000404065.3 Pinus taeda | reverse complement strand
CATTTCCAAAGCTTGTTTTGAAGAGCTGAGGTTTGAGACTTGCTTAGGAGGCTGGTATAGGTGGTGATAGACCCATACCGACTGCAAATAATCAAGGTGACGATATTTTTGTGTAACACAAGGTATATTCCCAAGCTTGTCACCAGGGAAGACAATCATAATCTCAATAGGCCAATATCCGAAGATGAGATTAGGGAAGTTATCAACAAGATGCATAATGGGGAAGCTCCTAGCCCAGATGGCTTCAATGTGGAATTTTTCAAAGCATGTTGGAAACAGTTAAACAAGACATCCTTGAGGTTATGGGAGACTCAAGAAGATCTAGATTGGTCATGAAGGCTCTCAATGCCTCTTTTATATATTTTATTCCAAAGTAGGAGAAAGCCATCACACCAGATAGATTCAGACCCATAGCTTAATGTATTGTGGTGTAAAAAATTATTTCAAAAGTAATTTCTAACAGACTCAAGCCCCTTCTTCCAACTCTCATATCATAGGAAATAAATGGTTATGTGGAAGGAAGATAGATTCTCAATAATATCATACAAGCTCATGAGATGGTACACTCTCTGAAAAGAAACAAGCAAGCTAGTATGATCATACAACTTGACCTAGTGAAAGCTTATGACAAGCTAATCTAGTCTTACACCAGGGCAGTGTTGAAAGCTTATGGTTTTGACCACAATTGGATCAGATGGGTTATGGCCCTTGTATCCATAGCCATTTTCTCAATCCTGCTTAATGGCTCGCCCTCAAGAACCTTCATGCCTTCTAGGGGACTAAGACAAGGAGATCGGATCTCCCCCTTCCTCTTTGTGCTCATGATGGAAGGGCTAGGCAGAGCGATAAAAATGGCAAGTGCTGAGGGAAGAATCAAGGGTTTGAAACTCACCACAGATGGAGTGACCTCAACACACAAAAATTTGTAGATGACACTCTGCTACAGGGCATTCCCACAGTCAAGGAAGCCAAAGCTTTCAAACAAATATTGAATGACTTTGCTATGGCTGTTGGTACAGAAGTGAGCCTTGAAAAATCAAAAGTTTTCATTTTTAACACTGACAGAGAAATCTTACAAGAATTCTAGGGTTCCAAAGGGATCAGCTACCCTCTACGTACTTGGGAGTGCCCCTAATAGACAAACCTCTAAGCAAGGGAGTGTGGGAGCTGGTCATTAACAAACTTCAAGATAAGGTGAGGAAATGGACATGCAGATCTTTAAATTTAGTAGGGCACCTTGTGCTCACAAAATCTATCCTGCAGGCCATACCCATTTTCACAATGTCTGCTCTTCCTATTCCTAAAGGAGTTTTACAACAGATCAGGAACATTCAAAGAGATTTTCTCTGGGACAAAGGGGAAGAGAAAAAGAAGTGGGCTTCGGTAGCTTGGGAAGAGCTATGCAAACCTAAGGCGCATGGAGGTTTGGGGCCTCATTACCCCAAAACCCTCAACAGAGTTTTGGGTGCAAAGCTTTGGTGGAGGTGGCTCAAGGAATCGGCAACCCCATAGGCCAAGCATTGGAAACAGAAATATGCAAGAAATTGGCAAGAAATGGATCATATTCAAATGGCTAGGCTTATCAAGGGCTCCCACATTTGGAATCTTGCTTGGGAAAATAGAGGCATTGTCCAGCAGCATAGCTTCTGGGAGATTCGAGATGGGAACCTGGAAAGATTCTAGGAGGACAACTAGCAGCAAGAACCAAACCTGTTTAGGGAAGAACTAACTAATCTCAAGAATGACACTGACAACAAAGGTTCATACATGGTCAGTGAATTCTGGGAGTAGGTAAGGAACAACGACAAATGGAGAATATGGAAGGATCTAGGCTACAAGTAAGAGAGCCCTTTGAAAGCATAGGAAAACTCTCTTGCTATGGACTTTGAACAAAGAAAGATTTTGGTTTCATCCTCGCCTGACCAACAAAGATGGGGAAGAAACACAGAAGGTAACTTTAACCTAAAAGAAGCCAAACAAATAGCCCTAGGGTTCAATCATCAAAACCCTGATAAGGCATGGAAGAGCCTCTGGCAGCACCCGCATTGGATGAAGATAAAGATGTTCATGTGGTTAGTTCAATAAAAGAAAATTCTAACTTGGGAAAATCTTCTGAAGAAAGGTTTCGTTGGCCCATCCAAATGCTATCTGTGTGGCACACAAGAGGAGACGATGGAACACTTCCTCAACCTTTGCCCCTTCACCTCAACATTGTGGGATTAGGTTGCCTCAGACTTCAGGAAAACTGATAGGGATGGCCTTAGTATCACCAACACTTTGAGGAATTGGAGAAGGAACTTCTCAGACAATGACATCATCAATAATGCTTGGACTTTGGTTTGAGGCTTCTTAATCTGGGACGTCTGGAAAGAATGCAATGGCAAGATTTTCAAGGGAAAAACAGGCTCAACCTAGAACAATATTGCACAGATATTAAGAAAACTCAAAGACACTGTTGGTGCCTTGTTAGGGAGACCTCCTAAGAAACTGACTCTACCCCAGGACACTCGTATACTACTGCAGTTGGGTCTCCATTCGATAGTTCCCTAGAGCACACACAAGGATGTGAGCCAGATAAACATTGGTAAAGACTTTTGGCAACCTCCTCCTAATGGTTTCTTGAAAATTAACATAGATGGAGCCTCTAAAGGAAACCCAGGGAAGGCGAGTTTTGGTGGGGTCATTAGAGATGAGAAGGGGTGCATAAAGGACATCTTTTATAGTAATCTAGGAGCTGCCACAAATAACATGGCAGAGCTCATGGCCTTGGAGTAGTGCCTCAAAATACTAATTGTGTCAAATTCTCATAATGTCATCATCAAAGTAGACTCATAATTGGTTATTAATGCGGGCAAGAAGATCTGCAATGGGAAAGCACCTGGAAAAGTATCAAAACATTGGAGACTTTTGCAAGACTTTTAGTGTATTCATTCCCACCTACAAACCATAAGAATAGCCAGCTTCGTTCATGTGCAGAGAAAAGCCAATATGCTAGCTAACCCTCTAGCGAATGAAGGAGTGATTTGCAAAGAAATTTACAGCAGGTATGCATGGGACTCGATACCCCCGGGGAAATTACGTGAGGATTGTCAAAGACAGGCAGACAAAGACATGGAAAACTTCCAAACCATCAGGACTAAACAAGAAGGAAGACCAGTGGAAGCAGGAGAAAGCGGAAGTGTAAGTCCTTTTAACCATTAAATTCAAAAAAAAAGAAAAGGAAAAAAGGGAGAAGATAAATGCTGAAAAACAGAGCTTTCGACAGGGGAGAAACACTATGTAAACAACAGGTTTCTTCGTGGGTCATCAGTCACAGATCTTAATAGCCTGAGTAATCTAATGGCCATCGGGCAGAAAAGCAATCAATGGTTAACTACCAAAGTGGATCTGATGCTCTTTAGTCTAATGGTTTATAATCCTGATTGGGTCCAAAAAGGAAATTGCAGACCATGCAGGTTTCTGCTTCGAAATCACGAAGGACCGTCAGATCAATCACCGGGGTCCATAAGTAATCAGAGCTTAGGTTTCAAAACGGGTGCAAGCTTTCATAAACCAATGGCTCACAATCATTTCGGGTCCGTGAATAGGTCAAAAGGGGCACATGTTGCCAAGATGAGAGTGTTTATGATCGCCAGATCCCACAAAATCTTAGATGGTTTTGGGTTAGTTTCGGGTTATGTATTTGGTTACCCTTCATAGGGTGAGCCTTGTCGATCCTTACTTTGTAAAGCCATGTAACATATGTAATCTTTCTTGCAGTGAATAGAAGGCTCCACTCTTATTTGACGAAAAAAAACAATGCATACATATTTTACCTACTCTACATAATGTGGAATGTACATCAACCATTATTATTATGAGGTTTAATTAATGAAACTATCACCTCCTCTCCCATAGGATACCAAACATAACCAATCAAAAAACTTAAAAAAAAACAATATCAAAGCCAAACAGAAAACCCAAATTCCAAAAAAACATACAAGCAAGAACAAGAACAGAGAAATAACCATTGACAACAAAATCATCAACAAAATAAAGAAGCATAATAAGAAAAGGAAAGATAAATCAATAATGTATAATTGAATTGAGCACCACTAAAACACTGACAAACCTCTATGCCTTACTCTGTAGCAATGCTTGTGCTTTGTTATGCTTGAATGGAGAAGGGATTAGTGGTATACAAAATGGAAGATGGTAAGAAAATATGAATTTTCAAGAACATATCTAAACATTACATATAATGAACATAGGTAATCAATATATATATATCTATGATGAACAAAGGGTATTTACAAAATGAAATATAGTAGCCTCTTCTCAATAACGCAAATCATTTCCCCCATCACTTGAGGGACTAATCCATTACATCCTCATGCTCCCGCTACTGCCACGCCTCTTATTTAACATTTATTGACAAATGCATGTAATTTCCTACTCTAAATAAGAAGGTTGGTGGTAGTTCCTCTGGTTTCTATTCAAATGATTACTCCTCTCTCTACGCTTCTCCCCTAAACATATTAAGAGCATTTCGAGCCCATTTCACATTTGGTTGCACCGATAAGGGTTAGAAGATTAAAGGTGAAACTACCCATTGCCTTTTCAGTGTGAAGGGTTAAAATTTCTATTGCATTGTGAATGTACCTTCTATTAGTTGAGGTGTCGAAGACTCCTACACAAAGTCTATTTAGATGGTCTTGTAGAATATTGATGTCCTATTGCACTTCATGGTTGGGACCAACAAGTTCAGCTCTATAATGACGGTTAGATAACTACCTTCCCGTCCTCGATCTCCTAGAGGCAATGAGTCAACATCACCATGATCCCACCCACCCATAGAAAGTATGGTGTCGCAAAACACAAGGTTTATGAAAATTTCCACGAGCTTATAGTTCACCTGTTGAAAAACATCTTCATCAACATTTTGTACCTTCCATTCGGTAACTCCAAGATCTTCTCTTTTGGCGGAAATGGTGTGAATGAGTCTACATTCTCCTTCTGGGTTAAGCCCCATCTCTCAGTCTGTTGTGCACCAAGGAGCCTTTCCCTAGATCAACTAGGTTTTGGTGGGCCGTAGGGGGAAAAGTTAGGAAGAAAATTCAAAATAAATGAAGAAATTTCAACCTCATCTATTAATATCTGCGTCGTATTGCTAATTTGCTCCTAACTTCTATTTTAGCAATCTGTATTCGGTTTTGGTGTGATGTTAGTGACTTTGAATTAACAGTGTGACATATAGATCCATTTTAACTCAAGATCTACCAAGATCCGAGAAGAATCAAATCTCTTTGCAAATCTCTCCTCAAATTTTCAACTCGCATTTTAAGAATTTTGGATCATATCAGTGCTTATAAAAAAACATAGAATTAAAATGAACTATGTTAATTATAAACCAATTTTGAACTATGAATAAACTCTAAAATAAAACATATATCTAAAATTGATTGCTAGCCGAATTAGATAACATTGAAAGATTTGATAATAAAATTCAATTCTTTAAACTATAAACAAACTTTCAAATTTTTAATTATAAAATAAACTTTAAAAATATATGTCATCCATTGATTATTAGCAAAATTGGATAAAAAGCAAACTTCGAATGGCTTAACTATAAGTAAACTCTAAAAATATCATATAGTAAAAATGAATAAAACTTATGCTTTACCAAAATTTAAGATAAACCTTATATCTAATCGTTCAACAATTTAATAACGTTTTAGGAAAAAAACAAACCGTCCAAACAAAGTTTTATAAACTTCAACCCACATCACAAAAGACGGTCACGTCAAATTTTTAAACGTTAGATACTGGCAAACGGCCATGTATTGACGCGATCATGTGGGAAGTTTTCACTTTTCAAAAACTTTATGTTTTAAAATTTTACAAATTTTAAAGGAAGTTAATAAAAAGGAAGTATTGAGTGGTGAATATTGTAGTTTTTGTAATTTAAATAATGTTAGAGTTAGATAATCTATAATTAATAGTTAAATATAATCTAACTAAATTCATAAGTAATGAATGTGTATTTTTTAAAAGATAATTAAAACATACGATAACTTAATTTTTACTTGGAAATTAGGAAAAATATAATGAATGGTCAAACACTTTATTAAATTTTATAAAAAATAAATGTTTTAGTAAAAGAAAATATAATTTTTTCCCCGGAAGTAATATTATATAAATATTATTAATTATAAATAATTTTTTGAATTATTAAAATAACTGGTTTAGTCATAGGTTTAAAACTTGTAAAGTATGTGTCTTTGTGGACTTAGTAGTCAAATCGTGCTTGGAGGTGGTGTTTTTGTCTCGCCAACAAGGGCTTTTCATACATCATTTGGTGTCTGGCTTTGGTTGTGACCTTAAAATTGATAATAATAATAATATATTAGTTATTTAATATGTACAATAGAAGGATATATATAACCACATTTAAGTGTAAATATTTTTACAAGATCATTAGCTTTTAGCAAAGGAATTGAAAAGGTTTTTCTATTAATTTTTAATTTTTTTTTTTTTAAAGAAAGTTGGTTTTAGTGAACAATTTGTTTCCCTACTTTGTTGGGTTCAAACCTCCCAAAAGATGTTGTGATTGGCCTATAACTAATATTTAATATATTATTAGTTATTATAATATATAGATATATTATAATAACAAGTAAATATTTATATATGAGGAATATACATATTCCAAACCATTACATCAAAGTTCAAGTTCATCATGTCAATTGAAAAATTAGCATGTGTGTGTGTATTAAGATATCCTTTCACCATGATGAGCACTGTCTATCCATGAGCCCCATTGATGATGTCTCTCCTTCCTAGACTTGGGCATTAATATATTCCAAGGTCATCTCTTATCATTACACATTGAGAACCTTCAAATTATGGTCACTAACCCTTGTTGTTTTCACTACCTCACTGCACTAAGCCTTGATTAATTCTTCCTTGTATACCACATATATCACTTGTAGTTGATAGCAAGGCCTTCTCCATATCCTTGCACTAACAAACTATGCCATATATATGCTTCCTCTCTTTCACATTGTAGTTAGAACATTATTGGATAAGTGACTTGAATTTAGGTTTCTTGCATCAAGCAAATGCATAATATCCTCAACTAGCAAGCCTCTAATTATGCATTGCACGTATTTAGTGGACAATTAGTCCACATCTATCTCACTAAAGTTCTCAAATGCACAATTCATTGATCCTGTCTCCCAATCACTGTGCATTGCATAGTTATAGAGACTAGTCATGCTTCCCCTGTTGACTAAGATCCCTCACTGTGCAATCCTTTGTCTCGACTTGCTCCATAATGTGCATTGTGTAGTTCCAGTAGACGATGAGGCATTCTCTTAGTGCTTGTGATGCCCAACTGCGTAATTCATGTCTCTTCCTGCTTGGGCACTACTCACTGTAGATAATCAGTTAACAAGCTCAGTACCTTGCATCTTGGACTCCCTCATTGTGTAAGAAGACTTTTTATTCTCTCTCATACTTCGCATGGCACAATTCCAGTTGATAGTTAAGCATCCCCAAGTCCCTACGGCCCTCAGCTATGTAATTCCTAGCCTCTTGCTATCAAAACCCTTGCATGTTGTCTCATCTCAATCAACATCTTCCATGAGTAAGAAGAGGTGGAATAGATGGTTTATGGATTGATGTTGGCTTGTCATGAGTGTTCACCATCTACAAGTATTGTTATCACAACTCGACAAGGTAATGCTTGAGAGAGTCTATCAAAGAGAGGGAATGAAAGGAGAGACCATCAAGGAGAGGCTATAGGAGAGTAATTGCGAAGAAGAAGCAAAGGAAGAACCATCATGAATAACACAAAAGGAACCATGGATCAAGACAAAGAAGATGATTTGGAAGTTTTCAACATTCACTTAGACCCTCTTGGAGGGTGGAAATGGGGGACAAGCAAATATCTATCATGAAGAAGTCAAAGTCAAAGTAGCAAGAAGAGAAACTTGGCATTTCCACATCATTACGAAGTTCCATGTCATCATTGCCAAGTCATGGTTTGTACAAGTTTGATCACAATGTAATATGTGCCAATGTACTTAGCCACAATATGTGGAATACAATTATGTATTTTTAAGAAAATGAGAAAATGTAAATATGTGTAAGTCAAAGAGTCACATGTGGACAAAAGAGTCACTAGGAAAACTCCAAGAGTCTTATATAAGTTCTAGGGTCACTTGGAATTCCAAGAGTTATGAGGGGAGTTCAAGAGTCATGGGGATATGAAAGGCCATTCCTCTTGTTATAAATAGACCCTCATAACTCAAGCAAATGGCTTTTGGAGGATTGCACTTTTGCGAACTAGCCTTAGCTTGTCTAGTTTGGCATACGAAGAAAGATCATTCCTTGGAGGAGAAAGTAGTGGCTTAATGTTCCACTATTGGATTTTGTGCTTCACCATTTTAATTATGTACTTGAAACTTTCACCTAATTATCAGAAGCTCAATGAGCTGGCACATTTTCATTCATGTATCATGAATTTTGTAAGACTATTCTTTGTATGTTTGTGGTATATGTTGTGTTCATATGTACTAAAGAAAATGAACTATTTCGTTGGATTTGGTATTCATCTTGTTGAATGTGTGTTGTATTTTCTTTCATGAATCATTATTACCTTGTGAACTAATTTGTAGTTTAATTAATGAACATTTATGTGCTCTTGTGTGTCTCACTTAAGATAATACTATTGCTTTCCCTCGAGGGGTTCACTCTCTCTTTCCCTCTCATGTAACTTTCATTTTATGCAACATAAATATGTGATTCACAGTGTCAACTTGCTTGTTTCAAAGGTTAGGTGTATAATCTCTTATGTTACCCATTAAAGTCAAGGTAAACCTTTGAGTTATTGTGGCTGGTCCGATACTTTGCGTGGGGATCCTAATCTAAAAGGTGTGAGGTTTGGTTGGGAATTCATACTTGGGATACCCCCTTGGTTGATGCATTTCTAGCATCGTTAAAATTTGGCACTAGAAGGAGGGCCAAGCGACAAGTTGAACCTGTTGTGTCTATTATGAATCTCTTATCTTGAATGGCTCATTCCAAAATCATAATCCGAGGCTGTTTTTCTAAAAGATTAGATCTTAAAATCCACATGAGAATAACTAATAACTTGTTTCCATTTAAGTTTGATGACTAGGGTGAACTACTATCCTTAGACACTTATTTCTTTTGATTCATTTTTCTCTTTCTAATGGAATTCATTGTAAAGACGCTCAAAGTAGGTTGTTCATCCTCACCCTTGAAGGCCATATAAACAATGGTGTCATATATTACTAGCCACTTCCATCCATTCATTCAAACAACTTGTTAAGGATCTTCGTGAAGCCTTTGATAGGTACGATTATAAAGATGTATATAAAAGGATAAATGAACTTAGAATGAAATCTGATGAAACATTCAATGATTTTCTTGATTAATGTGTTCATCTTTGTAATTAGGTTTTAGAAGAAGATGTGGATTGGGATTTCATGGTTGAAAGGTTTCAGTATTTGGTTCAAATCTCTTTGAAACACTTCAAATCAAAACCCTTAGATGATTTTTATCTCCCAACTTATCTCAATCATTACACATCTCTAATCTCAGAGGAGGAACCTACCACGTATTTTATTCCCTCTCGTCTTCCTTTCAATGTTGGAATTGGTAAGTTTGAAAACCGAATGGATCCATTTATCCTACCTATATTTACATACCTTTATGAAGGTCTTATCTAGGAAATAGCTGAATATTATCCTAATCCCATGAAACCTAGTTTGAAAGTTGGTCCCTTAATTCCCCCAAATCACATTAATAACAAAAATATGGAATATAACATCATAAAAAATGTTTTTTTTTCAAGGGATGCATGTCATCCTCTATCATTTACATGCCATGACTCTTTGTACCTTAATATGCTTGATCAATCTCCACCACTAGCTAGTCCCTCATATGCATTTTTTTCAATCTGTTGGTCCAAATTGTGATTAAGAACAAGGTGGTCACATCTCACAAGTAGAGGAGCATAAAGGTGAAGATACTTTTGATATCTCTTCTCTCTTTCAAAATCTTCCAAGTCAAAATGATGTTCCTTCATTCTTATTTAATTTAGAACCTATTCATCTCAATTGTTAATTAAATGAAATCAAAGTTCTTAACTAGGATAAAGCCTTAGGGAACCATCATCCTGATAGCAATGATCTCGCTAATTGTTTGACAGAAATTTATCTTCTAGAGACAAAAGTGAACTCCCTAGATCTAGTGGCTTAATCTAGAAATAATTGAGACAAAATATTTGTGTTTTCCTTAGAGAAATTAGAACATGGAGGAAAGACTTACCTTCAGTCCAACGTAAGCTCTTATCTTATCTTTTCTTGTGAAATTTAACTCCAACTCGAAATGCTATAAATGGAACCTACAAAATAAGTATAACAAGCAAGAGAACTAAAAGATACAAATAACATAGAATAACACATGTAATCAATGTGTGAAGAGGGCATTGAAATACATATGCATTAAATAGACATAAGTATAGTAAAACAAATATTTTTGTATTAATGAAATCTAGGAGAATATTACAACCCTTTTATAGATCTTGACCATGTAGATTTCTCCCACCTATCTTGTCCTTCCTTAGCACAAATAAAGGATTAATTCAAAACTCAAGGATGGTAATGGATCCTTAGGTAAAAAGTAGGAGCATCAGGGCATAACTAAGAGTATCCAAAATCCAAACCAGACTCTATGAGAGGCAATGAATTTATAGGGTAAATAGGGTAGTTTGGGTTTTCCTAATCTAGGACTTAGATCCACATATGAGGGAGGACAAGCTCTATAAATAAGAGATAAGGTCTCTAGGATGGGAATTCGAGATCTCAATTAACAGTAAATGGTTAAAACCACTTTGGAAGCATGTGGACTAAGAAGATTCAAAATTAATTTTTATTTTTCCTGAAATTCTAGAACCATCGCAGTTGTTGTGAAGGCAACATAAATTGATCAATGCAATTCCTTACTTATGTAACATGAAACAGGGTAGGATGCTAGAAGAGAAAGTGTGATGGGTCCAAAAACTAGGTTTTTTAGTTGATTAACAAAGAAAACTTGGATTCTCTAGAGAGATAACACTCAAGGCTTAGCTAATTAACCTTGAAAACTAATTAGCTAGCTTAACCTGGATTAATTAGCTTTTTTGGCAACCTAGAAAACTAGGGTGTTTAGCTAATTAACCTAAAAAAGTTGGACTCTTTGGAGAGATAGTGCTCAAGGCTTTGAAAAGGGATTATTGCAAGTTGTCAAGGATGTTGATTGATCTAGCTTTTAGGCAATTTGAGTGAATGTGAAAAAATGATATGTAATAGATTTCCCCCTAATGTACAAAGATAGAAGTAGTGACTGAGGAGTGAAGTGATTTACTATTGGATAAGTCCGAAAAACGAAAAGGTTGGTTCAGATCATTAGCTGTTATAATAAATAATAATCATGTTATAATTGCTAAGGTAGGCATACCCATACTCATCCTATAAGGCAATATTACATGCACAATAATCAAATTCATGTGCAATGATGACAAAAGGTGGACCCATGGATGAATTTTTGAACGATGATAGCCATCATACTTTGTGATATGGTATGAATATTGAAAGCAAAACCTAAATCGATGAAACTAGATTTTGGGTCTTCTACCTTGTCACTCGATAGTACAAGTATATAAGTTCATCCTTGTTGGGTGCAGGATCCCCCAAGGGAAGTTTTAGGGCTAAAAGCCCATATTTTGGTCACAATTTTGTAATTCAAGTGTAAAGACTCCACATTTTGTGGTCGCAGAGCGTGTAGATGTTAAAGAATTAGAGGGTTGTCCGCCCTTATTTTGAAAATATAATATTGGTGGTAAAAGATCTACTCATGGTCCATGGACCATGGGATTGTATAAATAGAGCTAAGCTCTAAGTAGTTAGGAGACAAATAAGTCAAGCAAGATATGATGTATGAGAGATAGCTTTGAAGTATAAGTCTAAGTCTTGGGTCATAGTGTAGGTAGAGGCTATGTAGCTGAGTGCGTAGACCCTTGCAGCTAAGTGCGCAGGGCGGCTTGAGTCTGTAATTGTTCAGAATTATCAATAAAGAGAAGTATTCTATAATTTCTGCGTCTTTATTTCCTGTTTATGCATCTTGTTATATTGGGTATGAATTTCAATTATAATTCTTATATGATCCACAAATATATATAATTGTGTTGGATAAGTGACCGCAAGTAAGCACATATGTTTATGTGAAGATAGCTAAGATCTCTTAATAAGATAAGAAAGACACTTAGCCTAGTTAGGAAGATATCGCAGTTCACTACCCTAGCAGTGTGAAGGGACTTCAACTCCTGGTTAGGGTTGTACGGAAGCCGATTGTACCCTTTCGTGAAGGTACTGAAGGGTGGAATAGAGGCTTAAGAAACCTACATGAAGTTAGGTATAGCTGGAATAAACCGACATAAAAACCATCTCAAGCATGCAGAAACTTGGTTCCAGCATCCCCCCATGCTGCTTCGGGTGAGACTTCAGTCCACGCTCCGTGGGTTGATGCCGAAAGGGCCAGTAGTGTAGGGATTTGTTTGGCTAACTAACACTGACCTTGGGTCAGCGCCCCTCAAGCCAACAAATGGCTCCATTGCTGGGACCAAAATCTGCATAAGAGATGTGCGATGTCATATCACTGGAATCCAACTAAGAAATAAATCGAAGGCTGATTGGACAAAAGGATCCAAGAGTTTGTGGCACAAGAAAATAGAAACCCGCTACTGTCAAAAGAACAGTGGTTGGACCGATACCTATATACAAATATCCACAAAATCTTTTTCGTTTCCTTTCCTATTGAGCTATATGAGTGGATCGCGAAGCTAGTAGATAGCGAAGGAAGGTTGAAACTTGACGGTCCTATTGTGTGGACTCCAGAGCTAGTGGGAAGGTTGAAAGAATTGGAGGATAAGATCGTGCACACTATCGATCATTGGCTCGATCACATCATAGGAGGGCTTGTTACTTAGTTCGCGATCGACACCTCAATCCGCTATAGTGAGGC
This sequence comes from Pinus taeda, assembly GCA_000404065.3. NCBI lineage: Eukaryota > Viridiplantae > Streptophyta > Pinopsida > Pinales > Pinaceae > Pinus > Pinus taeda. The sequence goes on along the minus strand of APFE030704985.1, from coordinate 126,329 downwards.
AGAGAAATGCTTCTTGAAAGGACTGCGAGGTCAGTACATTAAATCTATGAATACATGGATTAAAATGTTGTTGTACGAAAAATGGGTTATGCATCTACCTTGATGTTTCGCACTACGCGAAGTGGAAAAAGTTACAGAAATGAAGGCAATAAGGGTCCGGAGTATAGCCCCATTATTTCACCTCCACGAAGGGACGAAGAAGGGATTGTGAAAGTCTCTTCGCGAAGTGATATTCAGTTGATAAAACAAGGATTCCCACAAATACCACCTCTTCCAACAGCACCTCCATCTTCTCCACCATCACATCCAACCTCACCCATACCACCACCACCTCCACTGCGATTCAGTATGGTAAATACAATGAAGTTTCCTTTTTTCAAAGGCTTGGGAAATGAGGATGCGGACCAATTCTGGTTCGTTATAAGGGCTCTATGGGAAGCTCAAGGTGTTACAGATGATCATATAAAGAAGGTGATGCTAGTTAGTGCTCTGCAAGATCGCGCACTAACCTAGCATATTAAGTAATCTAGTGATAAACCGAATGCCAGAGTAGCGGACATCCAAGCAACACTGAATAGGGAATTTAGCAGGTGTAAATCTGAAGCGCAATCGATTGTGGGATTCAAAGAGATCCTGATGCTACTAGGAGAGATGCCTTGGGAACTAGATTAGAGGCTGTAATGTACGATCTATGAGGCCAACATGAATTTAACAGATGGACAACATTGCGAGTGGCTTGTGGCTTCGCTACTACCACACTTAAGGAGTGTGTTGTCGTAACAAAAGATAACAACTCAGGCAGAGGCCTTGGAGATTGCCATGAGATGACATGAGACTCCGATGCAAGATCCTAATCTAGGAGTTTAGCAGATCCATGCGCAGCTGAAGAATCTGTGCCTTGAGATGCAAAGCTTGAAGCAGGATAGGACGGTTCGAGCAGAGGTACGCGAGGAGGTATGGTGTTTGAAATGAAAGTGTCAGGTTCATGACAAAGACCACTGCCCGGTCATTACAAATTACCTTGCAAGAGGAGGGTCAATGCCTTTAAGGCTAGAAGATCAAGTAGGACCTAACGCGGTGCTTGCTTTATGGTGCACTATTTTTCAGGTAGCCGGAAAACATGTCATGGATAATTGTCACTTGCTACGGAAGTATGTGCAAACACCGCAATAGTTCTTCTACAACTTTTCTAGGTCGATAGGACATCATGAATGGACTTGCATGAGCTATTAATTGATGATGGATAGAACTCCCACCTACAGGGTTCGGGCTGAAAGGCGACCCCTTGACCAAAATGCAGGGATGGTGTGGA
>APFE030704985.1:95785-125007 GCA_000404065.3 Pinus taeda | reverse complement strand
GCTAGACCTTCCTTCTTTTGTCACACCACATGAAAAAAAATAATTGGAGCCTATTTCGAGTGAATCCTGGTCGAAAGTAGTATTTTTTTCTACTGATTCGAATCATAACATATGAATCCCGTAAAATCAGTAATATTTTTACCTATCTGATCAAGCAGTTTAACAATGAACTTGAATCAGCAAGTTTTGACCCGATCTAGCACTAGTGCGTACGGAAAGCAACTCAATATGGTTTGGAAGAACAAGGAGAAACAAGATTGAGTAAGAATTAAATACAGAGAGATACGGATGCAAATTGGTTCTTCACTGGCACCAAGGAGAAGACCCTATGTAACGCGTTAACTACTTTATAGAAATAAAGTTAAGTCCTACCGGAACAGAATTAAGGGGAAATGAATATACTGCAACCCAATAAGTTGGAATCACCAACAATCTCACATTAATTTTCTAATAAATGTGCATACATCAAGATTCATAACACTACCTTCCTGAAAAGAGGAAAATGCCCTTTCAAGAGTTGTTTCCCAAAATTCTGAACCTTGCTTAATTGTTTCTTCCTTTGTTTATAAAGAGAGGGGGAGCTTTGAGAAATAGTTACAAAATATATTAGCCGAGATCATGTTGTTTGATAGACTACCTGTCTCAGCGTGCCATGGCTCTGTTGCCCCAAAATGATTATAACAAATTTGATTGCTTCTTTAAAATGTAACAAAGTAGAAAATAACAAAACATGGGAAAATTGAATAATGACCCTATAAAAATATCTCCATGCCAATTCCCTTGATTGCCTTTGATCAATCCAATCCTTTCCCATGATGTTCCTCTACTTTTACTCAGAAGGTTCACCTATCATTTTCACCTTTCCTTCTTGAATTCCCCACCTTTAAGAGTTGGGAGTGATTAATTGTCGGTTTCTTGTCACAGTGTAGAATCAAAGATCAACTTGGCAATATTTCATTACCTAACTGCGTGGAGCTCCATGCTGAGAAATAAATTCTTAGGTGACATACACATTACTTCTCGAGTCCCATACCTCCAGTTACTCACTGAAGACATGTGTTGGAGCACAGAGATGGCTTGTATCACCTCAAGGCAGACCCAACACTCTTTCACGCGGATCATAGTCCTTGCTGCCTTGACCCAGTGATCTTGGATAATCGCCATTACTCGTGAGACCAACTCCTCTATTCCCGCATTCAATCTTCCAACTACCAACCCATACGCCTTTAAATCTATGTATTACACTATCGGAGCCCAAAATGTCTTGTATTATTGAAATAATGTTATATCAGATCTTTTACTCAAAGAGACTTTTATTTATAGAGATATTAAGAAAATAGATTTATGATGCCCTTGGCCCCTTTTGTTTAGCACCTTTGTATTTTCCTCCATGGGACTGGGTACGGTGATCGAAGGCTTAGCCTTAAGGCACTAGGGAATTTTGTTCCTACCCAGGGTCCATTTTTCCTTTGCTAAGTTCTTAGCGATCGAGGTTCCTTAACTTCCTCTTAACCATGCACTAGCCAAATATTGGATCCCCTCTGATCGAAGGTTTCCAATCGGGGAAATAAATTTGGATTTGTGATATTCTCTTTCTCCAATATGCCAATAGATCTTGGTTCTCGGCCCTGGCTCTGCGTCTTTGGTTCCTTGTGTCCTTGTGACTGCGGTGCCAGCCTAATATCGAAGCCCCCTTATCGGAACTTTTTCAAGTAGTAACTGTTGTAAAGTTATGACATCCTCAACCTCTGATATGATGTCATCGTTCAACGTGGCACCTTGTGAGTGGTGAAATGTGTCACCCATATTTGTCCCCTCATCGCCCCTAAAAATGCCAAAACTGAGTGCCACATGTCCTTCAATACCACAACATCATGTTTACTTCAGATGCCATTGTAGCTTTATCGGAACAAATCGTATGTGGCCATGTGTCCTATTAGAGGAGATAGAAAAGGGCTTGCCTACCTTTGTTCATGTGCAAAATCCTTTGTTAACCTTTATCTGCATTCCCTCAAAGTTTTTAGCACTATCAAAACTTTTAGCAATATCGCAACTTCTTAAAGGTTTTCACTTTCAAAAGTTATGATCCTCTTATTATTGATGTTTTGATCTCCTATGAGCTCTGATGTTGTGATTGTTGATCTTCGATATCTCTGGACCTCCAATATGTGATCGCAAATACTCTGATGCACAGATGTTGCGATGCGCTAGTATGCCTTACCTCTGATATGCGATCTTCGATATTCTGGACCTCCGATATGCAATCTTCGATATTCTGGACCCTCCTAAGGCTTCAATCCTTGAAACTTCAACCTACCATATCTTTTGATCCAGGAGCCCATTTTTGGACTTGCACATATTGTTGGAAATATTGTTGACAACACTTTCTAATGGAGAGGGTCTGATGTAAGCATTGAGTCCTTCTGTGGCTTGGAACATGACCACAAGCTTCTATACTCTTTTTCATTCTTTTGACATCATTTGAAACCATTTGAATAATTTTGCAGTAAGTGATAACAAACACATTGATTTTCATTTTTTTTACATATTTATCATGATACGAAAATGACTATAACACAAAAATGACTTATTGAATCTGTGTCTTGGTTTGAAATTGTATAGAGCACTCACAATAAAATTTCCATAACTCTGAAATCAAATGTTTTTGTCCTAGACGTGCCATAAGATATGATTAAGGAAATATGATAGGAAATAAAATATCAAAAACAAAACTAACCAATTTGTAGAGAGAAACATTAATAAGATGATATAGAAGATTTCTGGTTTCCTATAGATTTTTTATAATTTTTGTTTGGGAAGATGTTCATTGTTGTTTGTATGTGTTTGTGAGTACAAAATCAATATTAGTATTACTCCCATCCATATATTTTTATAAGAATTTTCTTTTTTCGATGATTGCTTACCACCAAAACAAAAAAATCAATAGAGTTGCCAACCATTTTATTTTCAAACCAACTCTATGCAACACTATTGGGAAATATCAATGCATCACAAGAATATCCTAATAATCTCCATGGCATGTAATGTCTTCTTGGAAAATAAAGAGAGAGAGGTTCATGTAAAGTAGTGGCCTCTATAGAGGATAGTCAAGACCTGAGTACATGAGATTTAAAACTTGGTTAAGCGCGAGGGGGGGGGTGACCAAAAGTTTGGTTAAGAATAATATAGCTATCCAATGGAAAAGTCTTTCAAGGAGAAAATGAGATAGAGTAAGGATGTTGGATTTTATTTTCTTCAATTAGGTTTCCATCATAAATATGCTACCTTTTAATATAACATGATAGAACTTATTTCACCACTTGAACTTGAGGGCTCTAGATTAAGCTAAGTGTGAATCATAGGAAAAGTACCTTTAATGACTCTATAGTTTTTTTTCCTTAAAACAATCCAACATCTTCAAAGGAGCTTTTACAAAATATTTCTACACCTACACAATATGTAAAATATATATATATATATATATAATATTTTTGAGTAAAGTCTAATCTATTAAAAAACAAAAATATATATACAGAGAGGATTTAACCTCTGAGAGTGCCTTGGCCATCTCTCTGTCAAGAAAGCTTTACAAAACTGATTGTTCCTTCTGCTCTTACAACTGATGAGCATATCCTATGGAACTAGAGCAGAACTAGAAGAAGCTAGAAGTGGGCCTAACAGTACTGAAGGATTAAACTAAAATCCATATTACAAAGTGAAAACATGATTAATAAGTGGGCTTTTAGCCAAAAATCTCAAAATTCTTGCCTCTGGTAGGCCGCTAGCTTGATATCGCCTTGCCCAACGACGTAACACTGAACCGAAAAAACTGGAAAACCAAAAACAGAGTGTCTGCCTTGAAGCTTCAAACACTATGCTGACATTTACTTGGGTTCATCAAGGCCTTGATCCTTCTCCTCATCCGAGGCACGCTCCCAAGTGACCATCACTCCATCTTCGACATACGTTGGATTTACTCCTAGGGGGAGCTTGAGATATAGAATATTAGGGTAAGTGTTATCTGGACACTGGTCCATCTTACTTTCCTGAGCTGAGACCTGCAGAGTTCCAGCTAGACCTTGAGACTCCCCTTCCATCCCCGCTGCAGGAGGATTAATATTGTGTTCCTCCAAATGACTCTGCACCGAATTGACCATGGGAGAGAGAGACTGGTCCTTTGAATCTGACTATGCGCTGATAAGATCCTCCTCCTGTGACGAATTGACCAGAGGAGTGGGAGAGTGTTCCTTCGATGTTGCCTCCAGGCTTACTAGATCCTCCTCCTCCTCTGAGAAGATGACAGTAACCATAGCAGTGACGAGCGGTTTAGTCAATCGGCTTCTGAAACGGAATTTGGCGGTCTGCACCGAGTTGTTTATCGAAGAGCCAGACTCTTCAGAGGCCTGGGAGAGTGGATAGGCTATGGTGAGCAGAGAAATGCGCTGAGGAGTAAGGCTTCCTCATCCTCGCGACCCTCCCCTAAGACCCAAATTGCGTCCTCTCCTGGGAGTTGCTCTAAGGCGAGGAGCCATGTGCACTTGGTTCTGCCGGATATACACACTCTAAAACAGAGGGTGAAGGAACAAAGGCATAAAATTGGCAATATGCCAGACCGAGGACCAGCCAGAAGAAAAAGAGATCCCAGTTTTTAGCCCACCAGCAACCAATTTAGCCACCCAACTGTGCTTATTTACCACGATATTAAGCCTGTCCCTCACACAGGCCACTACAGCAAGATTACAAATAAAAGAGGGACTGCTATCAATTGTGGAAACAGAGAGGGATTGCGTTGCGCTTACCTCTAGAAACTGAGAGCGAGGCCAGGGTGACTTCACCTGAGGGTGCTGCAACTTCCCTCGTGGGCAAGACCACCATGAATCTCCTATGCTACTAACCTTTAGCCTATACAAACCATCAGCTGCGTCTTCCCCTGTGGATAGGCTCGCATCTGGTCTCCATAAAAGCACCAAAGTGACCACCATCATCATCTGGCTTGTCAAGCCAACATCCTCTATCTTCATACTTGGGGAGTGCAGCGGTAATAAATTGCAGTGAATGCCTTTCACCTCATACTGGATATGAGCCTGAGACTTGTCCTCCACCACCTGCCAGCTGCTGTCTGCGCGTGGCTTCATCGCTAAAATCATTAAAGGCTAATGAATTCACCTGCATCCGGGTGTGATTCTTCCCTTGCTTGCATATCTCTTGATAATATGGATTGAAAGGTGGAAACTTCTGTCTCCGAGGCTATGCCTTGTAGAGGCCCTTCAAAGAACTCCTTTCCCCTGTCCACTCCTAAATTAGCAAGAAAGTCTGCCAGCTTTTTTCCTTCTCTTTTGATATGCTTGAAGGATATAGCCGAATTATTGCATAGGCATTGTTGAAGACACTCAAGTCTGGTGGCCATTATCCAACTGCTGCTTACCTTGTGAACTGCTGAGCCCTGTTGTAGTTTTGAGGCTATATTGATGATGATTTGAGAGTCCCCTTCCACTATAAGAGGGATGAGCTGATGGACCTGTGCTATGTTAAGCCCTCGCCATAGTCCTTCCAGTTCTGCTACATTATTAGTATTCCAACCAATTGAGCCAAAGAAGGTGATGAGAGGGTTGCCCTGATGATTTCTTATTATTCCACCATAGCCTGTGCTTCTAGGATTCCCTTTCGATGCCCCGTCAAAGTTGAGTTGGAATACATTGATGGGCGGAGGTGTCCAGCAGGTAGAGGAATCTTGATGCTTGGATGAGTTTTCTTTGGAAGAATTCGAACTTTGTAATTGGATCTACCAGTTGCTCCATATAGCTTGTTCCTGTATAGTAGAAGGAAAGTCCTCCTGAGACTAGCCTTTAATAGACAGAGTTTCTTGAATGTTTTTATGCATAATTTTCCATACCTGCTCCATTTTCATTGCTTGGTCTTTAAATATCATGCGGTTTCTCTCCTTCCATAAATTCCACATCAATAGCCCTGGTATAATTTGCCAGAGAGTGTTTAGAATGCTGCTCTGATATGGATTTTGGGCCCAGCTGCGTAGAGTACTCTTTAGGTCCTCCATCACTCGACCTTCCTTCCGACAACGGAATGTAACTTTTTCCCAGAGTTGTCTTCCTAGTGGGTTGGTTTGCATAAGGTTCAGAGCTGACTCCTCTTCCTATTTGCAATTGAGGCATATTGATGGACCAACAAAGTTCCTTTTTCTGAGATTATCCCAGGTGAGAATTTTATTGTGTGCCAGGAGCCATAGAAAAGTAGAAACTTTTGGCCAAATGGGCGGGCTCCATATTTTGTCCCATAATTTATCTTTAATTGCTCTGTCTTTTATAATAAGTTTGTAAGCCTCTTTAGTTGTGAAGGTGCCCTTTTCTTCATATCCCCACCTGAACACATCCCTACCTACCATCTTTAGAATTTTTCGTTTTTGAAGTTCTGCTGATAAAGAGAGTTGGATTTTCTCCGAGCTTGTCGGTAAGATGGTGCGCGCTTCAAGCCGCTCCCTGTGATCTTGTTCGTTATATGGTCTCCAGTATTGGTTTACTTTATCCATCTGGTTTAGATCTCGATCTGGTATGCCCTGTATTATACTTTTGAGGTTTGGGAGTTGCTGCCATGAGTCTCCCTAGAACCTAGCTGTAAGGCCATCTCGCACCTGCCAAAAACTATGCTGTTGAATTATCTCTTTGTGTTTGATGGCTGAGTTCCATATTACCGAGCCTTTGCTAACCTCGGGCATTCTGAGACGCTCCTCCAAGGGCAGGTTTCTAGCATATTTCACTGTCCATAGGGTAGCCCAAGGGGTGCCAGTATTTGAGAGCCATTTCCACCATATTTTTGCTCCCATTATTATGTTGCTATGTTCTGGATCTCTTAATCCAATACCTCCTACGTTTTTAGGGCGACAGGCCTTCTCCCAATTAACCAGGGCCCATTTTCTATTTGGTCCTGAGCTTCCCCAGAGGAAATTACACTGCAGCTGTTTGATAGCTTTAAGTACCCATTTCGGTGCTACCATGATAGAGAACAAATATAGTGGCATGGACTGAAGAACTGCTTTGATTAGTACAATTCTACTAGCCATGTTGAGGGCTCTATGGGTCCAGAGGAAGAGTCTGGCTTCCAGTTTTTCTAACAGGTTGGTCCAAGAGGCGTGGTTGAGCGCAAATGCGATTAAAGGAGCCCCTAAATATTTGGAAGGCATAGACGCTATGGAGAAGCCTAGGATTCGTGCAATGGCTCTTTGGGTCGAAGGTGGCGTATTGAAAAAGAAGAGCTGGGATTTAACTCTATTGATGAGGGCGCCTGAGGCCAAAGAAACATTATTGAGAAGAGCATTAAAATATCAGGCTTCTTGAACTGAGGGATGGCCGAATAACATATTGTCATCTACGAATTGCTGGTGAGAGACGACAGTAGCTTGGTGGAGAGCAATACCTTTGATTTTGCGGGAAAGGATAACTGAGTTAATGTTGGATCCTAAACCTTCAGCCAAGATGACAAACATGAATGGCGAAAGAGGATCTCCTTGTCTAATTCCTCGAGATGGTCGGAAGGTGGAAGAGGGGATACCATTGATGAGGATAGAGAAGAATGAGGAGGAAATTAGATTGCTTATCCATCTGACCCAGGAAGGAGAAAAACCAAAATCTTTGAGGATTGTTTGCATATATTCCCAGCTTATACTATCAAAAGCTTTGGATAAATCAATTTTGAGTAACATACCTGGTTTTTTTGCTTGCTTGAGAGAATGTATTATTTCATGGGTTAAGATTATCCCATCCGTAATATGTCTTACCTCTACGTATCCTGATTGTTCTGGTGAGATAATGAGGGGCAGCAAGGGCTTCAGTCGTAGAGCAATAACCTTGGAGACGATCTTGTATATTATTTTGCATAGTGCTATTGGTCTATACTTGTCTGGTGAATGTGAATCCTCTGCCTTGGGTATCAATGCAATAAATGTTGCATTCATACCCGGGTACATCCATCTTAGAGTTCGTGATTCTTCCACTACTTGCCAAACTTCCCATTTGATCATCTCCCAAAAGTGTTGGAAAAAATTTGAAGTAAATCCATCTGGTCTAGGTGCCTTTCCTTCTTTTAGTAGATTCACCACTGTTTCAACCTCTTGAAGACTTATAGGCTTGAGAAGAAGAGTGTTGTGGTCTTCAGTGATTAATCTAGGTATATGTCTGATAATTTTGTCGATCGCCTCTTTCCTGTTTATATTGGGTTCTTGGTTCATTTTCTTGAAGTAGTTGAGGAATTCCTTTTCTATTCCTTCATGAGTTTCAATTTTGGTGCCCTGTTCATCCTTGACATAAGAGATTTGGTTGCTCATTCTTCTTTGAACTGTAGTTTTATGAAACAAATTTGTATTCTTCTCCCCCTCCTTCAGCCATCTGATCCTTGATTTTTGCCTCCATAGTATTTCCTCCTGTAGGTCTTGTTCTAGGAGTTTTTTTTCCGTATCTTGCTCCTTCTGAGTTAGCTCTTCCGACCGTCCCTCAGAGATCATTCTTTGCTGAATCTCTTTTATTTCTTTATTGAGGATTTCCTTTTCTTTGAAAATGTTGCCGAATGTGGATTTGTTCTAGTGTTTTATTTCCTCTTTGAGGTACTTCAGCTTCCTTTGAAATCTAGACATTTTTGAACCTTCAGTTGGATTGAAGTTTTGCCATGTGCCTCTGATGAATTCATGGAATTTTGAATGAGATAACTAGAACGCTTCAAACCTGAAGGGACGTCATGTATTGTTACCTAGCCTATTCCAATGCAGAGCAATGGGCTAATTTTTAGATCCCGAATATGGAAGGATGGAGGTGGTGAATTCACCCCCTATGTGTACCGCATTATCTGAAAGTAAAAAACGATCCAGACGAGAGGCTATTTGCTGTGGATCTGCCCTTTTATTGCTCCAGGTGTAGAGGCCATTTGTTGTAGGCAGGTCGATGAGCCAATTATTTTGAATAAAGTCTTTCAATATTGAGTTGTCCCTGTTTACTCTGCAGCGTCCTCATTTCTTTTCCTCCATTGACACAATCATATTGTAATCTGCCCCTGATACCCAGAGCGGATATGTCCTGTCTGCGTTTAGCTGCATTAACACATCCAGGATTTCCGCCTTTAGTTGAGTTTCTTGCGGGAAGTAAACATTTGTTAAATGGCCATAAATATTCATCCCATGTAGGTGAAAGGTTGCTTGAATGAAGTGTTTGTTTGCATGTATGTTTTCTAGGTGGATCCTTCTTGCATCCTAGAGCACTGCAAGTCCCCCTGAGGCTCCCTGAGCATTCACAGCCGTTACTAATCCTCCTGGCCATGCTTTAGCTGCTATTTTTTCCAAAAATATTGAATTGCATTTAGTCTCCTGCAAAAAAAGAATTGCTGGCTTTCCCTCCATTAACATATTTTTTAGAAGTCTTCCTTTCCTGGGGTAGTTAAGCCCTCGAATGTTCCATGAAATTAGCTTCATTGAGAGGGTTTAGGGTCAGTATTAAAATACTTGTTTATTTTGGCATATCTACCTGACTCAACCAAGACCTTTCCAATCTTGATGGTTCTTTCTAAGGTGGTTTTCCTTCCTCGCTTTTTACTGTCTTTGGTGATGAACTTCCCATCCCATTGACTGCCAATTTGAGCCCCTAAGGAATTTTTTTTTGAGCTTTGTTGAGAACTGCTACTAGATTATCCACTTGTTTATCAGGTATTTTATCGAAGTTACCTGTTTTGCATGCTTGTTCCAGACCTAATATATCTAGGTCACCAATATCTATTGATTCTGTATCTTCTTCCATGAAGTGTGGTTCTTGATAGCTTCCATCTGCTTCTTTCTCTTTGCTCGCGCTAAGATTGGTGTTGTCTATTTCCATATCCGTAATGCTCCATATTTCTGGGACAGATTCGTTCTTATCGCTACCTTGAACTGTCTCCTTTTCCTCTGCTTCCGGTTGTTTGCCTGTTGCCGTTTCCTACTTAGCTCTTCCTTTATCTGTCTGGGAGATTGGCGGGTCCTACGAATCATCCTGGGCTAGGACTGCAAAACTGTTGCTTGTAGAGGGTTTTGAGGGGTCCTCTGATGATGTCTTAGGAGGCGTTGTAGATTTTCTGTTTCCTCTTCTTCGATTTGTTACTTTGGTGAATCCATTAGAAGACTGTTGTTCCTGGTTGGCTTGAACTGTAGGTTTAATGTTTAGAGGACAATCTCTAAATAGATGTCCTAATGCATTACATTTCCTACACCTAAAAGGGACATGATCGTAGTCAATTCCATACGTAAAATATTATTAAACAAATGAAATGAAATTAAAAAATAAATGTAATTATTTATTAAAATAAAACCCAAAAGCAACAATGCATACATATTTTACCCACTCTACATAATGTGGAATGTACATCAACCACTGTTATTATGAGGTTTAGTTAATGAAACTATCACCTCCTCTCCCATAGGATATAAAATGTAACCAATATAAAAACTTAAAAACCATATCTGAAATTAGAAACTAGGTTCACCTGTCATTTTCACCTTATCTTCTTGAATTCTCCACCTTCTAGAGCTCTTAGTGATTAACTTTCGGTTTCTTGTCACAGTGCAGAAACAAAGATCAACTTGGCAATATTTCATTACCTGACTGTGTGGAGCTCCGTGTCGAGAAATAAATTCTTAGGTGACCTGCACATTAATTCCTGAGTCCCATACCTCCAATTACTCACTGAAGACATGAGTTGGAGCACAGAGATGGCTTGTATCACCTCAAGGCAGACCCAACACTCTTTGCTGCGGATCGTGGTCCTTGCTGTCTTGACCCAATGATCTTTGATAGCTCCCATTAAGTGTGAGACAAACTCCTATATTCTTTCATTCAATCTTCCAGCTGTCAACCCATATGCCTTTAAATATCTGTATTACACTATCGGAGCCCAACATGTCCTGTATTATGGAAATAGAGTTATATCAGAGCTTTTACTGATCGAAACTTTTGGTGATCACCAGTATTGCAACAATAATGCTGCAACTCCTAGGCTACCTACTTTACTCTTATCAACTCGGTAGTTCGTAACAAACTTGGAAGCGATGGTGCTGTATGCACAAGTACTAGTTCTTACTATAGGCTGTCACTTGGTCAGCTAGCGCAAGATCACTAGGAGCTCAAGTCAACTTCTATGGATTCCAGAAGAAGCTCTATATGTGATGAAGAAAGGGAAGCTTACTCTACAGAGGCTACTCTACTTGCAGAAAGGAAAAAGACTAAAATGTAAAGTAAACCTAGCAAACCCTACTTAACCAACTAATCCTACTTTTGTAGAAAGCACTATGAAAATCATGAAATGAATGCCATTACCTACTCAAGGAATTAAACAACATATACTCAAGATATTTCTAGAAGTAAATAAGCAAAAAACATCTTTTTGGATTTTTATGTATTTTTATGCGAAATTGAGATGCATGTATTTTATTGTGTATGAAGGTGGAAGCAAATAGGTGGTGTTGAGGGCAACTTTGGGGTTTGAGGAGATGTAGGATGGTGTAGATGGGTCCTAGGAGGTCTTGGGTGGCCTTTTTTAGGCTTTTCCCACACTCGGCCTTCAAAATAAATCCTACAGGAAAATCTACAGGAGGACACAGGGGATCTACAGGAGGTCTACAGGAGGATGCCGAGAGACATTTTGAAGGTTTTGAAGGTGTGAGAGTGGGTGGAAAGGGTAGATGAAGGCTGGGATGGTGTGTTAGGGTGCCTAGGGTCCACCAAGGATCACTAGGAGAGGGAAAGATGATCGGCAGAGAGGAAGCAATCCTATGGAAAATTGCAAAAAACTAAGGCTGATTTGACGTGAACTTTGGGTGACCTGTAGGGCATGGATTAGGGAAAGAATGTGATGGTTGATACGCTGACCTGCTATGAGAATAGATCTGCTACAAAAGAACTGATAGTCAACCAATGAGATCAAGCAAGCAAGGAAATTGAGTACATCAAGAAACAAAATTTTGCATCAAGCTAGTCTAAATTATGAGCTATGGAAGGAAATGCTGAAAAATGCTACAAAGAGAGAAAGCATGGAAGAAGACTTATTGCAAAGACAGAAATGAGCATGGTGGAAGAGATCCAAAGCAAAGCATTAACCTTCTAACAAACTGCAAACACTAGAAATCCTATGGAGAAGGAAAATCTGTGTTTTTGGGGGCAGCAAGAGGGTCTTTGCCTCAATTCATGGTCCCAAAGGGAGGAAAAGAGGCCAAGGCATTGTTGATAGCCTTTTAAATCTTCTTTCTATCACTTCTTAACCTGCTATAGAAAACACAAATGGAAACAACCTTCTGAATCACCAAAAGCAACCTATTCTTAACCAAGAAAGAAATTCAGCTAACAACAACTAATCCATAAACTGAAACAAAGCATATAAATACAAAAAAGAGGGGCTTGGATGCTTGGATTGGGCCCTAACCCAAGAGCTTCAACCCTCTGAGGTAACTCAGTGCTAGCTCAAGAAGGATCTCATATTTATTATTAAAATAGTAATAAGATTACATGAAACTGTCACCAAAAGTAAGCTCGAAGTTGAAAAGAATTTTACAATGGAAATACTGCAACAAAAATTCAGCAAAAATTCAACCCTAGTGAGGCCCTAGGCCTCTCTACTTATCCAACTGAAGCTCCCAATAGCTTCCTTAAAAATAGGGAGGCTTGGCTCCCAAAGCTCGAGGTAAACATAAGTTATCCTCCACTTGCTCGGCTACCTCCTAGTGCATTGATTTGGCTGTTTGTACTCCAAGCTCCATGAAGGGGAATTTGAAGTGGGGAGTAATAAATGAGGGGGATTCCCTCCTATAAATCCTCTTCTTTGTCCACTTCGAATTATTGCTGCCAATTGTTCATTGAATCTTTGACTTTGTCTTCAAATTTCAACAAAAAATTGCATTAAACACATATTAGACCTCATGGTATCATAACTAACTCAACTCACTCCATAAGAATAAATATAATCAAACAACGTGCAATAAGATAAGAGAATGGTTGATTTAACTATGTTAGGATGCAAAATGAGCCCATATAATTACCCATTTATGGGGCTCATCATCACCCCCCTACTGAAGGTTTTGCTCATCCTCTGAGCAACTTAGTCCATCTCCTCATCTTTGATGGCCCTGGTGGCCTCCCTAACATCCCATGCTTCTGATGTGATCTCCTCTTCTTTTTCATGGAATCCTACCTTTCTGTCTACCTCTTCCCACTGCTATTGCTCTTCTTCCTCTTTTCTGCCTTCTAGCATGCCTAGCAGCAGTGGGGGACTCAATTTGAGGCCAATCCAATTGACATTCAACCTTTGCATGGAGCGCTTGTACATTGACACTCTCCTTAATGCCTCTTTCATCCTTATTGGGGAGTGATACTCCCTGATCTTCAAACTATGAGGTAAGGTGTTCTATCTCCTCATACAAGCATGCACACAGTCATCCCCAAGTAACCTTTCCATATCCTCAAAATATGCAATGGCATAAGCCTGATCATTGATATATTTAGGGGCAATTTGAGGATTCTTTGCAAGTAGGTTATGTGTGTTGATGAGTGCCATGGGATTTGATGGTTCAGCTCTGATCATTAAGGGCTCATGTTGCTCCTTTATCACCAACTTTCTTATTTCTACTACCCTTAACTCTTCATGATTCATCCATGAGGCCATGGCCATTAGTTGCAAGTCCCCTAGCCTAGCATTGGGGTCCCACACATTCATGTCTATGAGGGCCATGTTATGTAGATAAAATTCTACTATTTTTGCCTTGTATTCTGATGAGCTTTAGTCACACAGGTCCATAAATTGCCTATAATCTTGGAAAGGCATTGCGCCTCTTAGTGCCAAAGTCTTGATCTGAAATTGCAGCCATTGGTCCTTGAGATACAGGCCATAGGATTTTTCTGGTGTCCTACATTGCAATGCCTCCATGGACCAGCGGGCCATGCATGCCAATTGGGTCTCTTTCTCTTGCAGCTGTCTTCTTAGCAATTCATTTTCTGTTTCAAGGTGATTTCTTGTGATTGCTTCTCTATGTCTGACAACACTTAATTCTCTGCCCATTTCTTTGAGTGTGTTCTCCATATGGCCAATATCCTCAACTCCCTTGGATTTGGCTATTTGCATCCACCTATGGGTCCTTATTCTTTCTTTCTCCAATTCAAAGAATAGTGGAATTGCAAATTTCTGTGCAGTTATTCCCCCCCCCCTCAAGAAGATTGTAGTAAGAGCCAAGGCTAGGCTGGGGGTCAGGTTCTTGTGCCTTTGTTGCTTCCTCCTTCCCCAGTGGCTGTCCTTCTACCCCTTTTCCAAGTTTTTTGGTCTCATGTAGTCTTGCCAGGGTCTGCTGTAGAACAGTCTGTGCCTCCTGTAGAACTGTTTTTGAGTCTTGTAGTTCTACTTTTTCTTTCCATGTGGGAGATATAGAAGTCCCTCTTTCATAAGTGATAGGTGCCTTGGAAGGGGATTCCTTTCCTTGGGCAGAGGGTGAATCTTCAAAAACAATAGGCACTTTAGAAGAAGGTGGGGGTTTCCCTGTTTTGATCCTTGTGCTCTTCCTAGCCCTAAAATACATTGAGGTCTGCCTCTTCCTCTTTCTTTTTGGTTTAATTGGGGTGCTAAGGGTAGTAAGAGTAGTTTTTGCCTCTATTTCTAGGGTCTCAGGAGACACTTTTGTCTTTTCTGCCCCTTTTTTCTCCTCCTTCTATCTTTTTCTCTATCTCTATTTGTTTTGCTTCTCCCTGCTCTATTTTGGTTTCTTTCTTCTTCTGTTCTTGTTCCTCAGTTTCTTCTCCTTCTCCCCCTTACTGCTCTTCCTCCTCACTGTCAGAAGGACTGATATGATAGGTGAGGGCATTTATGTCATCTTCTTCTGTCATGTTTCTAAAGACTTCCCATGCTATAGGGAGTGTGAATGTATGGACGGCTTCTACCACTAAAATTTTGATTAACCCATGGTGAGCTAGCTGATCTGGACTCGCTGCCTTAAACTTAATGCTGGAGTCTATGAGGGACTGCATGAGGAAATAGGGGATGTTGAGTTTCTGGGGTGTTGGAGTGTCCATGCCATATATCAACTCATGGAGGATTCTAAAATGGTAGCCATAGACTATGCTATACCTCCATTCACAGGAAATATATTTGATGATTTGGTAACTAACCTCATCCCAAGGGTAGGGTATGCTTGTCCTTCTAATGCCATTTTTATCTTCTATAGGATGGTCATTGTTTGGAAGAAGTTTTTCTTGGCAACCTGTCCAATTGGTTTTTCATCTTTGCTCCAAGGTAATCCAAGAGGAAGGGTAGTAACCCTACTGATAAATTCTGGGGTTATTTCCATGGAAAGACCTCTAAAAGTGGTAGTGGCATGGGTTCTTGAGTGAGGGACTAAAGAAAGGGCAAATTCCTGACCAATTTCCTCATCAAACCCTCAAAATTTCTCAAAAAAGGTCATCCAATTTTCTATTGTTAATATGGTTACTACTTGGGGATGTTCATGAAGCCTGGTTGAATTAGTGGGTTCCTTCCTCATGAATCCTCTTGTCATTGTGCTTATACCCCTTTTGAACACCAAATGTAGAGATGGAGACAAGAATTTTGAAGAAAACTGGAAAATAGAGGAAAATTGTGTCTTTTTTTTTTTTTTTAAACAGGTTTTATGTAATTCCTCTTCTTCTATGGATTCAATTCCTCCTTAAAATGATGTCATTCCTTGCACATATTGATAATCAGGGTGGGTATGCATGGAACCTACCTTCCCAAGCCATAAATCGAGCAAAAAACCCATGTTTTCTTCTTAAAAACAGCTCATTGCCCCTCCCGTAGAACTGCATGTAGGTGCTCTTGTAGACCTTGTAAGTGATCCTGTGGCCAACACCGAGAGCAAGAGGATGGGTGAGAGCGATGGAGAACGATGGTTTTGAGGCTGTGGGGTGGAAAGGAGCTTGTTGCAACTAAGTTGACGAGGATAGAATGAAAGAAAAGGTGGTGAGAGTGCTCGAGGAGGAGTACTTATTACTTCTTTTAGATATTTCTGATGATGTGGGTGAGCTGGAAAAAATGTACATTGGCCATATTTGGACCATTAGTACCCACCTACCTTGTCATCATGGTTTCTTCCCGCAATCACCTCTCATCATTGCATCGGAGTTTGCATACCCTCCACTACCTGTCCTTGGTATCTTTCTCTGAGTTGACTATGCGCACGTGTGGGTGACATCTTCGGATGAGTGCAGTCAACTAGATGAAGGTGGCCAAGTTAACAGGCCACCTTTTCCTCGTTCAACCTCAACCATCTCATTACTCATGCATATCTTTCAATTACACAAATGAAAATAGAGGAGCGGGTTAGTCACTTACCTGTGAGTCGAATGTATGTGCTGTGACGTATTTTGGCTCCTTTTACTGCTGCATGCTTATGTTTCCCTTGCTGCATGCTCTCTGCTTTTTGATGTGTGGTTGTTTGTTTTATGCACGTATCCTCTGGCTGGATCTAAGCTTCATATGTCTCCTTCAATCCTCATGGTTGCACTACTTTTGCTGATGTGGCTTGAATTTAATGGGATCAACTGCTACAGAAATTCCCATAGGAGCTCCTATAGCGGCTTCTCCCCTTGAACTTTTAGCTTATTTCTGTGATGGGGGCTATGAGGATGATGCCAGAGATGCTGATGGATATGGAGAGGTAATAGGTAAGTTGCAGGTGAGATTTGAGGTGCTGCTTCCTTTCTTATTTTTTTGTTTGTTCTCTTTTTACTAAAAGCTGCTTTTCTGTGTTTTTTTGGGACAGAAAGGAAAAAAATGATGATGATGATGTGATGCAGGAGTGGAAAGGATGGCAAGGTGGGTTGATAGCTGTAGGAGGGTTTATATTTTCTTCATGAAGCTTCCCAGTCCCTCAAACTACTTTTTGGAACCATTTCTGTCTCTCTGTAATTCCTACAGGAGCCTCTTGTAGAAAGCACAGAGCCTCCTATAGAACACATAGTTTCCGGGAAAAACACAGTGGGGTGGAAGAAAGGTTAGAAATGATGGAGAAGAGTGTGGAGGAGATGAAATAGGTGCTGGTGTGAGTGTCAGGGCTCTGTGGCATCTTCTCTTGCTCCCTGTGGTCCTCCTGCAAACCTACAATGCACATTAAAATTCTATTTATTATTATTATTTTTTTTTTTTGAAAATAACTAGGGTGCCTCAAGGAGGTTTTCACCCTAATTTCCTGCCCTGGGCACCTCCAAGGGAGGTTTTCATCTAAGGATCTTATTCTCTTTTTATTTTATGTTTTTTTTGTTTTTGACATCACTGGGCCACCTCAGAAGAGGTTTTCAACCCAATGATGGGACTCAAGCGCCTCATGGAGGTTTTCACTTGATACCTTATTTTTTATTTCTCTTTTCTATTTGTTTAGTGAGAGGGTGAAGTGGAGGCTAAGACATGATCCACTATCATCACTATCTTATTCAGATCTTCAATGAAATCTCTCTTGGAGAGGGGCTTCTTGCAAATTTTCAACCTATGTCCATTGACAAGCACGGGGATGGCTTCCTCATCAATGGTTCTGATCAAAACTAAACCATTGTCATTGCATTTTTCCACAATGTAAGGTCCCAACCATCTTGTCCTCAACTTGCCTTTAAAGTATTTATACCTTGAATCATAGAGCAGTGTCTAACCTCCCTCTTGGAATTGCTTCTCCTTGATATTTTTGTCATGCTATATCTTCCTCTGAAGCTAAACTACGTCTGTGTGGAGAAGGGCCTACAATCTTTGTTCATCCAATCCATTGAGCTAGAGTAATCTTTACTTCTTTTCATGGTTGAGGTCTAGGTCCAACTGAGCTGCCATCTTTAGTGTATTGAATTCAAATTCTATTGACAGCAAAGCCTTCTTCCCATAGAGCAGTTCATAGGGTGTGAACCCCGTGGTGGTTTTCCATGTTGTGTTGTAGGCCCAGGTGGCCTCAACTAATCTGTCTGCCGAATCTTTTCTGCTACTTCTCACTACCTTGGTCAGAATTCCTTCCAAAGCTCTGTTAGTGACTTCCACCTGCCCATTGGCTTGTGGATGGTAAGGGGTGGAAGTCCAGTGCTTGATTTTATGATGTGTGAGTAGGTCTTCAATAAAATTGGAAGTGAGCTGACTGCCTTGATCTGTGACCAATTCTCTTGGATACCTGAACTTGTAGAATATGTTTTCTCTAAAAAACATAGCTACTTTTTCCTCTATTTCTGCTTTGATTGCTTTTGTTTATGCCCACTTTGTCAGGTAATCGGTGCACATAATGATGTATTGCTTCTCTTTTGAAGGAGGGTTGATAGGACCCACAAAGTCCATGCCCCACTTCTCAAATGGCTCAAAGGTCACTTGAGGTTGCATGGGAATATCATCCTTTGGAGTAGGTTTCCCCATCCTCTGACACCAATCACATTAGTTGGTATATCTCCTCACATCTTGATGGAGAGTGGGTCAATAGTAGCATGCTTGTAATATTTTGAAGGCAGTTCTCTTTGCTGCAAAATGACCTCCACAAGGCCCACCATGGCAAGTCAGGAGGATGTCAAAAACTTCCTCCTCCCTGACACATCTTCTCAAGATCTGATCTGGGCCAAGTTTGAAGAGATTTCCTCCAATCCAGGTGAAAAGGGGTGCCTTCCTTACTATCTTGCTCTTCTCCTTTGAGGACAGGTGTGGTGGGAACTATGCTGAAACCAAGTAGTTTGCTATATCAGCAAACCATGGAGAGAGTACTAAGATAGAAAACAGGTGTTCATTTGGTATTTGATCATCCACCATTCCTTCTTCACCTGTAGGTAAATTTACTCTAGACAAAAAGTTAGCAACAACATTTTCTTTACTAGGCTTATCAACAATGGTAAAATAAAACTGCTGCAGTAAAAGCAACCATCTAATAGTGCGAGCATTTACATCTGGTTTGTTCATTAAATATCTAATTGCAGCATGATCATTGTGCACAAAGGTTTGATAGCCTATGATATAATGTCTGAATTTGTTTAAAGAATGCACAACAGCTAGGAGTTCCTTCTTGGTCATTGTGTAGTTTAACTCTGGCTTTGACAAATTTTTGCTTATAAAGTTTATGGCATAAGGTAACTTTTCATCAATTTGTCCTAAGGCTGCTCCTATTTCTTTGTTCGAGGCATCTGTGTGAATGTGGAAAGGTAGGGCCTAGTTTCGGCCTCTCAAAATTGGGGAAGTCACAAGTTTGCTTTTTAAGGTATCTAGGGCTTCTTGATAGTTTTCCAACCATACAAATTCGACATCTTTACCTAAATGACCAAACAATGGAGAGGCTAGCTTGCTTAAATCTTTAATGAATCTTCGGTAATACCCAGCTAAGCCTGGGAAACTCCTGACGTCTCTCACCTTTTGAGGAGATGGGACCCTTTGGATGATGATAATATTTTTGGGGTCCACCTGCAATCCTTGTTGAGATATTGCATGACCTAGCACAGTCCCTTCAGTCATGAAAAATTCAAATTTTTCCAGACTGAGAGACAGGTTCATCTCAATACACTTGTCTAGAACTTTTCTTGGGTTTGATAAAGCTTCCTGAAAATTAGAGCCGTAAGGAGTGAAGTCATCCATGTATATCTCTACTGCATCATGAACTAATTCAGAGAATATATTCAGTACCGCTCTTTGGAAAGTGGCTGGAGTATTACACAAACCAAAAGGAAGGACCCAGTATGCAAAGGTACCCCAAGGACAAGTGAAAGTGGTCTTATCTTGGACTTCTAGGCTGATTTTAATTTGATTGTATCCGCTAAACCCAAGTAGGAAAGAGAAAAACGTTTTACCTGCCAGACCATCTAACACTTGATCTATGAAAGGTAAAGGAAAATGGTCTTTTTTAGTGGATTTGTTCAATTACCGATAATCAACATAGATTCTCCACTTACCATTTTTCTTTGGCACTGGCACCAAAAGAGAGACCCATTCACTGTCAGAGATGGGATAGATGAACCCTGCATTAAGTAATTTCTGTAGTTCCTCCTTAACAATATCTTTAAGTGCGTGGTTCATCCTCGGTTGAGGCCACCTGACTAGCTTGCAACCTTCCTTGATGTATATATGATGAGTACAAACTGAAGGGTGCACTCCCTTCATCTCCTTATAACTCCAGGCGAAGGCATCTAAGTGCTTTCTCAGAAATATACACAGTGCCTTCTCCTAGGAAGTGGATAGGGATGGATTGATTTTTAGGGTTCTTTTTGGGCCGAACTCTATATTCTTAACACAGAGATACATCGGGTTAGCCACACAAAGATCAGTTAAGGGGTTGTTTTGGGTTTCTCTTACTATATCCTCTAATGGTGAGATACTGGGGGGTGAATTTTGAATTAGACTTTCAATCATATCATCCTCATCTTGCGGTTCCCCCCCCATGGCGGTTTCTAATGCACAAAGTGGTGCAGAATAGAATTCATCCTCATCTTCCTCCTCCAACCGAAGAGGTAGATTATGTTCTAATGAAGGTTGGGCAGGAGGATATAGG
The DNA here is from genome assembly GCA_000404065.3 of Pinus taeda. Classification (NCBI taxonomy): domain Eukaryota; kingdom Viridiplantae; phylum Streptophyta; class Pinopsida; order Pinales; family Pinaceae; genus Pinus; species Pinus taeda. The sequence continues at coordinate 104,489 of APFE030704985.1, read as the reverse complement.
ATTAACTGTTTGGACATGTGCCAGTTCTTGATGGTCATGTTTCCAGCTCGACAGCTGATGTAGGCATTGGGAGTAGCCAACCAGGGTCTTCCCAGGATGATAGGATATCGAGTGAGCTTTTCCTTCAGCTGGAGAACTAAGAAATCAGCAGGGTACTCCCAATAATCAATGGAGACCATCACATCTTCCACAATCCCTTCGGGGGTCACCGTAGAGTTGTCTGCTAGCTGCAATATTGTCATGGTCTTCCTTAAGGAGCCCTAGAGGTTAAGTTTAAGCATTGTGTCCTTTGTGATCACATTAATGGGAGCTCCCAAATCAATCAAGGTATGTGGGATCATGGTGCCATGGATGTGGACATCAACTACTGGGCTTCTAGGGTCCATATATTTCAGACAATTACATGCCCCAACATCAGGTCGGACAGTTGTCCTATGACATTGATGGTTGGAACATCTCTCTTGTAGCTTCCTTGATGCCTGAAGCACTTCTCTTTGATCAACCTATTATAGATAGGCACATCTTTTATGGCTTGGAGAAGTGGTATCTTCACACATAACTGTTTCAATTCTCCCATAAGTTCAGTTTCTTCTCGGGTAGGCTGAGTTGTCCCGGATAAACTCTCAGGAAAGGGTGGAATTGCTTTAGGTTCACTTTCATCTTTATCTTCCTCAACATCCCTAGGTGGAGGCTGGCTATTTTGGAGAGCCTTCCTATATTGCAAGTTAATCTCCTGAATCTCCACAACATAAGTTGGGCATGATGGTTCCCCACTATATACTTGCTGATCCTGTTTGTTGTTTAGGTTTGAGTTTGGCTGGGTAGGCATTTGGGGTTGCCTTGGTGGAGTAGGAGGCAATGGTTGTGGTTGAGCAGGTGGTGGAGGCAAAAGAGTGGGAGGAGAGTTGTACTGGGGCCTCCACCTCTGATGAGATGCATTCCACTGAGGTTGTGGTTGAGCATAGGATTGAAATGAATGAGCGGCTAGTTGGGCATGATATTTAGATGGAAAGGACCAAGGAGGAGGTGTGGACTAGGAAGGATGAGCATGAGGGCCCCAAGAAGGTATGGAAGTGACTTGGTTGGGGTTGTAGTATGCCTGAGATGTCCCTTCCATCCCCTCCTGGTATGGTCTTGGTTCATGGGGTCCCCTTTGGTTCATGAAATAAAGTGGTTCAGTGGCTCCTTCGGCCCCTTGGTATATAGCTTTAAGTCTGGGCAAGGAAGGGCACTTATCTATAGAATGATATTTTTCACAGACTGAACAAACCTCTATAGAGTTCAATGGACATTCATTCCTAGGATACCTCCTGGTGCATCTAGGACAAAAGATGGCCAAAGCCCTCTATGCTTGCTCTTGTTTTCTTTTGATATGCAAGGTATCCATTTGCATGGCAAGAGTTTGTGACATCTCACTCTTGAAGTCTTCCAACACGTTTCTGAGTTCACCTTTGATGGATGAATTGGAAGAGGAGGTATTGCCTATGGGTTGACTCCCCCTACCTTTCTTTCTGGCTACTCTACAATGGTTTCTAAAACAGTTTTTATGTCCTCATAAGATAGTTGGTAGATATCTCCCCTGGCCAGTAGATGGAGGGTGTCTAGAAGGTCTTCCAGAATTCCCCTGAGTAGGACCAACTTCACAGATTTAGGGTCAAGTGTGCACCTAGCCCTTTTGTAACTGAGCTGGAACCTCTTTTCATAATATTCTAAGGATCCATCACTTCCCATGGTCATTCAAAATATTTCTTCTTTGGTATCTTTTGACCTACAGTAGTCTTGATATTTGTCATTAAAGGCATGCTGCATTTGAGCCCAAGTTGTGATGCTATTGCTAGGTAACCCCATGAACCAGCACAATGTTGCATCCTTGAGAGTAGAAGGGAATAGTTTTAGCTTTTGCTCATCTTCTGCATAGTCATAGGTTCGACAGATGATAGCAAGATCAAACAAGAAGGTGTCAGGATCTTCTTTATTCAAACCATGGAAGTGAGGTAGGGATGAAGGACTTATATTATTCATTTTGGTGTCTCCATTGGTCTCTCGAATGGGAAAGGTACCCTCTATTCTCTCTCCATTTCCCTTAGTATTTTTGTTGTCAGCCATTGGCCCAAGAGGGATGTTGTCTTCTTCTTCTTCCCCTATAGGTTCTTCAAATATCTCTTGTTGTTCACCTAAAGGTTCTTCTTGATCACTGCCATCGAAGAAGAGAAAAGGTTGGCTATGTTATGTAGTGGGGGTGTTGGGAAATTTTTTTCCTGAATTATCTCTATTCCTATGAGGCATGGAAGGAAATCTTTATTGTTGGTTTTTGTTTTTCTCACTAATTGTACCTGCAAAACTGAAATGGATTGAACAACACAAATTGTAACTAACTAAAATGAACTTTGCTGAAATGAAATTTGTAGAATTGAAAAATAAAGAAAGGAAATGTAGAAACTGAAAGAAATAACTATTCTATTTTTGTTGAAATGAAATTTGTAGAATTGAAAAAGAAAGCAAGGAAATGCAGAAACTGAAAGAAAAAACTATTCTACTTTTGCTGAAATAAACTACTTAGCAGAATGTTACGAAAGAAAATAGAAGAAAGCAATAATCACAAAATACTCTGACGCTTCCCCGACAATGACACAAAAAAGTGGTGAGCATTAGTATTGCAGAAATAATGCTACAACTCCTGGGCTGCCTACTTTACTCTTATCAACTCGGTAGTTCGTAACAAACTTGGAAGCGACGGTGCTGTATGCACAAGTACTAGTTCTTACTGAAGGTTGTCACTTGGTCAACTAGTGCAAAATCACTAGGAGCTCAAGCCAACTTCTATGGATTCCAGAAGAAGCTCTATATGTGATGAAAGGAAGCTTACTCTACATAGGCTACTCTACTTGCAGAAAGGAAAAAAACTGAAATGTAAAGTAAACCTAGTAAACCCTACTAAACCAACTAATCCTACTTTTGCATAAAGCACTATAAAAACCATGAAATGAATGCCATTACCTACTCAAGGAAGTAAACATGATCTACTCAAGCTATTTCTAGAAGTAAATTAGCAAAAAACATCTTTTTGGATTTTTATGTATTTTTATGCGAAATTGACATGCATGTATTTTATTGTGTGTGAAGGTGGAAGCAAATAGGTGGTGCTAAAGGGCGATTTTGGGGTTTGTGGAGATGTAGGATGGTGTAGATGGGTCCTAGGAGGTCTGGAGTGGCCTTCTGTAGGATTTTCCCACACTCGGCCTTTGAAAGAAAGCCTATAGGAAAATCTACAGGAGGACACAGGGGATCTACAGGAGGACACAGGGGATCTACAAGAGGTCTATAAGAGGTCTACAGGAGGGTGCCGAGAGTAGTTTTGAAGATTTTGAAGGTGTGAGAGTGGGTGGAAAGGGTAGATGAAGGTTGGGATGATGTGTTAGGGTGCCTAGGGTCCACCAAGGATAGCTAGGAGAGGGAGAGATGACTGGGAGAGAGGAAGAAATCCTATGGAAAAATGCAGAAAACTAAGGCAAAGTTGAGGTGAACTTTGGGAAACTTGTAGGGCATGGATCAGGGAGAGAATGTGATGGTTGATAGGTTGACCTACTGTGAGAAGAGATCTGTTGCAAAATAACTAACAGTCAACAAATGAGATCAAGCAAGCAAGGAAATTAAGTACATCAAAAATTAGAATTTTGCATCAAGTTAGTCTAAATTATGAGCTATGGAAGGAAATGCTGAAAAATGCTACAAGGAGAGAAAACATGGAAGAAGACTTATTGCAAAGACAAAAATGAGCATGGGGGAAGAGATCCAATGCAAAGAATTAACCTTCTAACAAACTGTTGGGTTGTGTTATATTGTTTCCACATAGTTTGTTTGAGGGGTACCCGTAACCCCATTTTATGGGGTCCGGGGCAGCGCCCTGGAAAATTTTGGTTTTGGACCCTATGTTAGGTTGGGCGGACCCACCTATCGTTTTGTGCATGATTTTCGCACATGTTTTTTGGACGCGATGGTTTTTTGGTCCATGGTATTGGATGCTTTGACATGTATAAATATGTATTGTAACATTGAAAGGAACATAATGAAAAATCAAGCTGGTTGTCTCGGTTTTGAGATCCAGTGGGAAATATCTGTGTATATGTGTTTTATGTGTTATGTTCTCGCATTTTTATTTTTCCTGTGATTTAGAATTCGTATGCAGGTAATTTTTGTACGGGGTTAAAACCTACAGGGTTCGCCTGCCGAAGCAGACCAGGGTGCATGCCCCCTAAGCTTTGTTGCATTCACTGAATTACTCGGGGTAATTAGGTGGATGAACTGGAGGTTGAAGAGACATTCTTGAAGCAAAGAGACCATTTAAGGATGGTGTTTGACTCGTAGCTGTGTTCGAACTGGGAAATGAAAGCTGGTCGACAAGTTGTACCATTCTGCCTTCATGCGGGAAACACATCACCCGAAAGAGTGTGGAAACAATAACTCCCATGCTGTAAATGTAGTCACGCCCAAGGAGTAGATTGTAATCTAGTGGCCCTTGGACTACCATCATGTTCAAGTGAACGGTTTTCCTTCTCAAAGTTATAGACAAATTTGGAAGGATCCCTAATGGTCGACTGGTTCCTTTGTTGAAGCTTGACAAATTTCGATTCTCAGGTAGAAGCGATAGTGAACCAAGCACTTTCCAAGTAGTTTAGGAAAGCATACTCACGAAATCCCCTTCATCTATGATAGTGCCAGACATGATCATTTTGTAAACTTGTACTATGATTCAGAATGGTACATTAGATGGAAGGTGGGGTCCCGCTAGTAGATTCCAATCGAAGGAAACGACTAGATTGCTTGGAAGAGGGACCGAATAAATGGCTGGGTGAATCTCTTGAAATGGGGAACTTCCCTCCTGTAGAAAAGGAATGGGTAGATTGCCCCTATATTCATCAGACTCTGTATTAACAAAAAGAATTTGAATGGTGTCATTCTCATTCTCTTTGGAAATTGTATCATCTAAAGGTAGACCTTCTGAAGGCAAGACTGGGTCGGCTACCGACCTGTTGACTTTGGTTCAATATGGACTCAGAAGGTTTATCTTTAACGATAGGAATTTCGACCGACAACTAAGGTATGTCAATCAGATTTTGAACTAGCGATGGACTTGGCAATAGTTTCTGGTATCTAGGTGGAAGTCGCTACGGTGGCGCAGGATGGTTATCCAAGACACTTTTAGCTTCATCCAGAAAAGGACAACGGTGGAGGGCATGATCGCCTTCACACAACCTACAAGGAAATCTAAATCTTCCTTTTTGTCCATTGACTTCATTTTCGCTAGTCGATGGTGTGTTCTCAACATGATCGACAGAGGTTGATGACATTAGATGGTGCAAGCGGGGAGACCGATCTCTCAAGATCTGCAGAATGCAAGGAAAATCTCAATGAAAGTGGTTTGCTTTGCAAATTATGCATGGAGATTTGGGTTTGGAAGGTTCGGTGTACGGATTTTCGCCGGATGATGCATGGTTTCCCCCTTGCTTGACTGGCTTCTTCTTCTTCTTCTCCTTCCGTTTCTTCTTCTTCTTAGTTACTTGGTTTTTAGTATCACTAGTTTCACCAAGCAAAGAGGAAGAAGGAGAGGGAGAAACAAACGAAGTAGAAGGTGAGGGAGAAACTCTAGTATCATTTAGTTGCTGATTTGATTGCTGAGGAATTACGATGTTTTGAATGAAAAAGGTTGAAAATAGCCATACTGGTAGGCTAATTGTGATTCCTGGAAGGGACAATGTAGCCATATATGGAGCACCAATATCTCCGCAAGAAGACAAAGGACTAGGATTCGCCCCAAGGGGAAATCCTTGATTTTTGGACTCCATTACCTCAACCTAAGATCAACTAAGGAACAAGGATGTTATTCCGAATTAAATAAATTTACGCTTTGACACAACTTTGCTTTTTCAATTTTTAAGAGTCAAGAAAAAGCTAAAGGTGACTCTAGTCGCCTTCGATTTTTAATGAGTCTGAAGTGACAAGTGCTCAGATGGACCTTTTCTTTTAGGGAGTCGAAAAGGAACGAAAGTGACTACTCTAGAAATCTAGACAGAGGGATTACCAAACCAATCGCAAGACTGCAATATACACCTTGGTGGTAAATTAAAGAGAAATTACCAAGGACTTTACGTACAACAACCAATCTTCCTGAATGTTGTGTTCAGTGCATTACAATCGATAGGGTGGCAAACACGGCTTCCTAAGGATAAAGGATATCAACCTATTGTGGTCTCCCAATATATACTCGATGGTACGGGGAGCACAAGTCCGTACTGGAACTTATCATATCAAAGAGGAGGAATCGCTCAACCTTCGATGAAAACGATAGTTACTAGGTTCTATGACGCCGTAATACATCTCTAGCCTAGACTTCTAGATGTTGTGCGTTAGGTTCCAAAGTGTTTTTATGTTCATTGAGGTTTATTTTAGAGTTGATCTTTCTTAGAAGTTTGTCTTTCAAGGTTCACCACGTGATGTAGATGTAAAATTCCTAAATATGCAATCTAAAATGATAAACAGTCGTTTGTTTTATTTTAGCAATGAAAATCCTAGCTACTAAGGAAAGAAAAGTACGATTCTTTCAATAGAGAGCATAGAGCACACACTAAATGCACTTTTCCTAAATCATTTCCCGCATGCAGTCTAAATGCAAATGCACATGCATGTATTTGTTTTTCCGCTTCCTTAATGTGAGAATGCCAAAAAGGAAAATTAAGTACGGATCTGAACTATTTTCTTCAAAGCGACACTTCAACAACTTCTTTTCAAAATGAAAGGAAGACTAAAATGACACTTTCTATTTTGAATGGAAAACTGCTTTCGACACTTCAAATATTGACAATTCAAATCAAATACAATGACAAAAGTACAATCAACTATCTAAAAGAGGAAGACTTTACGACACTCTTTTTCTTGACTCAAAATGACAGTTACGACACTTTTGAATCAAAAGATGACAGTTCGATTAAGCTTCAACAATGATATACTGACCATAAGCAGCAAAACTACTGAATAGAGATGAAAACAAGGAAGAAAAAACCAAATTCCAGAGAAGGAAACAATATCATTCAGTCATCGCACCTGTCCTTAAGGGAAAAATGGGTGCATCTCACCTGCAACACACGAGAGGTGCGATGCATCCAGGCAGCCAGTTACAGATAGTGCAATGGACCAGGGAACTAAACTGATCTTGGTTTTTGCTCAAAATTTGAAGCTAAGTTCAATGATTTAGTGTTATATACCTATGGGGGATAATATGGGGTACCAAGGGAGGTACCTAAGGTAATAATGTAATAATGGGATGGGCCATAGTAATAAATAAGGTGGTTAACCCATATCATGTAAGGGACCACAAGTGTTAGTAATAATGTAATGCCCCATGGTATTAGTGGATGGTAGAAGGAACCAGGTAATGATCCATGGTATGCATGTATAGGGCTATATAGACCCTAGAGACTCCAACATGGAGAAGTCAAGAATTATTGTATGAGCAAGCATATGGCTTGTGGAGTGTTCTCCTTCCTTAAGGAGTGAATGTATGGTGTTTCCCTACCATAAGGGTTTGATAATAAAGAAGCATTTCTATCTATTCAGATCTTGTTATTCTTGGGTTAATTTATATTTTCATATATTTCTCGGTTAGATCTACAACAAGTGGTATCGGAGCACTTTCTTGGGCAAAAAAATGGAGATTTTTTTTTACTTTTTGCAGGATTTCGGGGGCGTCGAGTTTGCAGATCAGATCTGTACATTTTGGTGCAAGATCTGCAAAATTTAATTGCAGATCTGGATTCTATGTGAAAAAAATACCTGATTTAAAAAAAAAAATCGGCTGAATCGGAGTCCGGATGAAGGAGATATTGATGATCTAAAAATCAGTGGGGTTGCAGACAATTTTTCAGGGCAGTGAGTTTGCGGCGCAGATCTGGACGTCCTGGTGCAAGATCTAATTGTAGATCTGGAATATTTGTGGAAAAACACCTAATTTCAAAAAAAAAAAAAACCAGTCGAATCGGAGTCCAGATGAGGGAGATATCGCTGATTTAAAATCAGCTCTTTTTGCAGAAATTTTGGTGACGGCAGGAGAGTTGCAGCACAAATCTAAAATTCTAGTGCCTGGATCAAGATTTCTATCACATGGGTAGATGCAAAATGATTGTTCCATTTCTAAAAACAGGTCATAATAAGTATTTTGAGCAATATTGACGAAACTGTGACAAGTTCAAATTTTTGCCAAGCAAGTGAATTTTTTCTCAAACCCTCTTCATGGAAAAGTTTACTGGAAAAGATGATAGCCCTACTATTGAAGAATTCATACAAAATCTAAAGAACATAATTGGGGAGGGATGGAATTGTATGGTACCACTTTTGTTGAAAGAAGAGGCCGCCATATGGTGGAAATCATTGGGCATCACTAACTTGGCCAAAGTCTCGGATGAAGAAATGGAAAAACTCCTTATGGAAAAATGGTCTCGGGCTAGAAAACAAGATAAGGGGAAACATGTGGGGTTATTTCCTACTGGTATATCCTTATTGCAGGTTCATGGGTTGATTTAGAAGGAGAAGATCGTTGTGTCTATAAATCCTAGTTGCAAGCATAGTTTTATCAATGTTAATTTGGCAAAAAAATTGCAAGTCCCAGCAAAACATATTGAAAATACACAGGTTGATGATAAGGATGTTCAAT